>OVAF01000463.1:0-40027 GCA_900406245.1 Odontarrhena argentea | reverse complement strand
CATCACTCAAACATGCAACCATCACACATCAAACACACAATCACTTCATATTCTATCCTCTAAGCTCATTGACAACATTATCAAAATAATGTGGAAATTACAATGCATGTCCTCACCTTAGCCACAGAGTAGGTGTTGAGAAAAGCTAAGTCTGGTACTGCTACAGCGACCGCAAATGGAAACACTAGAATCAACACTACAATTCCCGGATCTGACTTCCTGCACAAGTTAGGGTTTTCTGGTTTCTCTGGGTTTCTGGCAGATAGGCAGTTACTTGACCATAAAGAAACGTGTATAACTTCTAGGTCTTACCTCGGATTGAAACAAACAGAATGGTTCTAGATTCCTTGAACCAAGAGCTTTCCAGGGGTATCAAAATCACGATCTGGGTCCTTAGGGATCGTCGGGAAAACGCCTCTCAAAAGGGCACCACGAAACTGAATCAACACTCAAAAACAGGCACCAATTCTGGGTTCAGAAAACAGTGAACTTTTCCTCAACTTTGAACCAGTATAGCGGTTGGAGCTTACCGTAGAATTCAATTCCAAAAGCAGATACGGAAACTAGGTAATCAGGGCTATCCAGAAGTGTAAACTCCAACTCCTAACTCTCCTGGATCCGAGAGAAAATGATCTCCCAATATGGCTACTAGACACTGTGAAAACATGCAGATCTGAAGCTAAGTCTGGATTTTCAGAAAACTGTGATTTCTGGGAAACTTTGAGAGACGATAACTAATGGAATATACCTTCAATTTGCAATCGGAAAGAAGCTCCAGAAACTAGGAAACGAGACGAATCCAGGGATATGAACCACGTCTCCTAACTCCTCCAGATTTGACCACGATGGCTCTCACAAAACCCCTACTCAGAACTGTTCTCTATTGCTTGGAGATGGAGACTGAAAAGAGTTTTGCCGTCAGATTCTTAACCTTGTTCCTCTCAACTCACGGCTTAAATAGGGAATGACAAATAATGGTTTAGGGCTTCTCTACTTAGGCTTCACGCTAACGGGCCTTGGATTTTTAATGGGGAAAAGTAGAACGGGCCGTGACAACATGGCCTCAAATTCCACTAGGAATATATCAAAGTGTACAAGACAAGAAAAGAAGAGAGGAAGAGGATAGTGCACACACAAAGACACAACAAAATTAACTTGTTATATATGTTTTACACGTTTATTTCAAGGTCCTGTAATAAGGCTTGTGCATGGGCCGTACTTCTTGACCTGATGCCCATGTCTTCTTGCATCCTTCCTTCTCATTTCCCTTATCAGGCCCGTGACTTTGGTTTTGGTTTTGGTTTTGGTTTTGGTTTTGGTTTTGGTTTAAGTGTGTGAGGATCAACTCTCACACAATCTAGTGATGGCTGTTGGCGGAGATGAAATTTGCACAGAATCAAGCTATATATGGAGGGCTTAACCACAAACTTTCATCGATTTATGATGGATATAGGCCTGGAAACGGCCCATTCCCCATTTTCTCTCTGTTCATCAGCAAAGTCCACTAAATCAGACGCCCGGCCCCAGGGACCCAATTGCATCCAGGTTCATTTGAATAGTTACTGGTTTACAATCCGAAGTCATCCCCATCAACTGTAAATAGAGAGCATTAAGGACATTTAATCTAGAGGAAAGAACTTGCACCAAGCACTTTGATCTTTCTTACCCCTTGTAATTTAAACTTACAAACTATTTACTTCGTTGTAATTCCCGATCTTTAAATCCATAAATCGAGAGTCCCAAACCCTTTATCACACTTAAGATAATTTTCTGCTTATTTGAGTTCGGTAGCGATTTCTATACAAACAATTTATTACGACTAAATCTATCTAGGAAACACGAAACATCTTAATAAATATGTTTTTAGCTCAAAATATACTAGGATTAAAGTTATGCAACATGTACCCAACCAAATCAAGCAAACCATGCTGTATCATCGAAATGCATCTAATAAATCGTTACTGTGTAAAGATTCATTAATTATTTCTAGTAATAGTATATGCATATATATATAGAAATTTAGAATATAGTATGATAATATATAATAACTTTTATTAGAATGATGAATATATTTTTTTATCAAAAAGATAAAAATATCACTCAATATTTGTAAATTTGTATTAAATTGTCAATTTGATCCTATCGTCTAGAGATGGTTCTCTTCAGCGATTAAATTTGGACTTTAGTCCAAAAGGCACTTATGTACGCATCCTAACTATGAGAATTTTTTGTAAAAGGAAAAAAAAAAAAAAAAACTTTTCATTTTTCTTCTATTAACCATATATAACCATAACTTATAAGCAAATTAAATATCATATTTTAAGAAGAAATAGAAACTATCATAGAAATTCATATTTGTAGGAAACATCATTGAACAGGACACTTTTATCAAATCATTTAGATTATCATCAAACGAATTCTTACGTAATGAAGTTCACTTGTTTTGTGAGTGATTATGATTTGATGATTTGATCGAAATAGTTAGTTTTGTCGAATCATTTTTTAAGCTTTTTGCTTGCACGAATGGTTCTCTTGTAAATGAATGGAATCTTTGAATTCTAATTTCACTAATTAATAAAAAGACAAAAGGAGATTCCATGTTTTGATCAAATTAGTGATTGTGATGTAAAGGTACTTGCGTACTACAGCACTACTCTATGTTACACGTACAACTATTAGGGACTTCAAACCAAATCGAAATTTTTGGTTTTTATTTTGTTTTGCAGAAAATTCGTTATATATACCAAAACTGAGATGGAAGTATATACGTTTTTTTTTCTAACGGCAATATATATACAAATTTAAATTTATGAGAGAATATAGATTTATTTTATTTTATTATATTNATATTATCAAAGAAAACAATTAAAAAACCCCAAAAAAAAAAAAAAAAAAAACAATTGTTACAACTAGTTACAAATTCAAACAAAATCAAAATTTTGGTATTTAGTTTTGTTTTGCAAAAAAATAGTTATACGTACCAAATAATCAATGTGCAAACAATCAATACATCTAAATAAAAATGTATGTGCATGTGATTATGTAAATGGCTCTTTGTAAACATGGATTATGGATACTAGTACGATGTGAGGTAGATAAAATATTTAAACCTTAAAAAGAAAGTTACATATATATCCGAGTTATTTGAACTATCTAATTAATTATAGTATACATGTGTAACATGTGTTTACAAAAAAACTATATCGCAAATCCACTTAAGAACATTGTAAAACAAGATTTTATAGCTGTATGATAAAAGAATGTAATTATTAAAAAGAATAAAAATATAACAACTATCAACGATCAGTTAGTTATGTGTATCATGAATGTATAAGATCATAACTTGTAAACTAAAACTACTTTGGAGCTATCACCTCATCTGAAAACACTACCAATGACATCAAACTTTTTTCACTATAAAAACCCACTCCAAAACCCTTTTGTAGTAACCAAACTAGTAACAAAATCCTCCAAGTTTTTTTCTAAAAAGCAATGGCTTTAAAACATATCCAAATCTTTCTCATAGTCTCTCTCGTTTCATCCATTTGTTTCTCAATCTCTTTTTCTCGTCCTCTCGACGATGAACTCATCATGCAAAAGAGGCACGAAGAGTGGATGACTCAACATGGCCGTGTCTACGCGGATGTGAAAGAAAAAGACAGTCGCTATCTTGTGTTCAAAAGCAACGTTGAACGTATTGAACGTTTAAATAGCCTTCCTTCTAGAAGTGCTTTTAAACTCGCGGTGAATCAGTTTGCTGATCTAACTAACGATGAATTTCGTTCCATGTACACTGGTTTCAAAGGTGATTCGGTGTTGTCTAGCCAAAGCCGAACAAAAACTACGTCGTTTAGGTACCAAAACGTATCATCTGGTGCTTTGCCAGTTTCTGTTGATTGGAGGAAGAAAGGTGCTGTGACTCCTATCAAGAATCAAGGCACTTGCGGTAAAAACCATATATTTATTCTATTTTCATTTTAGTTATATGCAAATAAAAATATATATAGTCATAATAGAAAAATAATTCATGTATTTAAAAGTTGTTTTATTTAAATCTGAATTTTCTATATGAATGCTCAAAACCGGAAAAACAATAACAAAAAGAACAGCCCAAAATGTCATAATCATTTATGCTGTTTTTTCTTAGAGATTTATTGAGATAAATATATGATGATGGTGAAACTCATGAATGATGTTATGTGTAGGATGTTGTTGGGCGTTTTCAGCGGTTGCGGCTATAGAAGGAGCAACACAGATAAAGAAAGGGAAACTTGTATCTTTGTCTGAACAAGAACTAGTCGACTGCGACACTAACGATTTTGGTTGTTCGGGCGGTTTAATGGATACTGCGTTTGCGCACATAATAGCGACTGGCGGTTTAACCACAGAATCAAATTATCCTTACAAAGGTGAAGACGGTACTTGCAATTCCATGAAGACCAAACCGAAAGCAGCTTCTATCACAGGTTACACTTTAAATTCCTTGAAAAAGACATGAAACATCGTTTGTCCAAAAATATATAAAGTCAGAAATGCATAGGAATATATTAGTTAAAGATGTGACATATTTATATGGAACTAGTATAATTAATAAAAATCTGATTTCAGTAAATTATTTTAGAATTTAAAACCAAAACGAAATAAAAGAAATTTCAACACCGAAATATATGCTGCATATATGTAGATTATTATCATAATTCTAATAAACTTTTTGACATAAAAATACTATAGGTTACGAGGATGTACCTGAAAACGACGAGAAAGCATTGATGAAAGCAGTGGCAAATC
Organism: Odontarrhena argentea; assembly: GCA_900406245.1. NCBI lineage: Eukaryota > Viridiplantae > Streptophyta > Magnoliopsida > Brassicales > Brassicaceae > Odontarrhena > Odontarrhena argentea. The sequence continues at coordinate 35,239 of OVAF01000463.1, read as the reverse complement.
AACCGGTGAGTATAGGAATTGAAGGAGGGGGTTATGATTTCCAATTTTATTCCTCAGGTGTGTTCACTGGAGAGTGCACGACATATCTCGATCATGGGGTTACTGCTATTGGATATGGCGAATCTAGTGATGGACTAAAGTATTGGATCGTTAAAAATTCATGGGGATCGAAATGGGGAGAAAATGGTTACATGAGGATTCAAAAAGATGTGAAAGACAAAACTGGATTATGTGGTCTTGCCATGAAAGCTTCTTACCCAACTATATGAAGAAAACCCGGTTTAAAATCCGGTTAAGCTTTAAAATGTGTATGTGTGTGTGGGGGATTTTTATGTGTTAAAAATGGTGATGTAAATAAGTGTGTTGTTAAGTTATTGTTATGTAAAGACTGTTTGTATATGTTTTTTTTTTTTCGTTTTGTGTGTGTCAAAGACTGTTGTATTTGTATTTTGTGAATTTGTAAGTTTAATTAGCTTAATAATTTCAGATTGTTTTCATTTTTTTTTCCAAATCCAGCCACGTGTAAATATTTTAAACTAGTTGTTTTCTGTACTCGGATTTTTTTCTTTTGAACAAAAAAGAAAAAAAAAAACCGAGTACTGAAAATGGATAAATCGGATAATTATATTTGTAATGAATTAAAATGCTTCTAGTTTATCATTTACAAGTTTCAACACTTTTTTTCTAACGTTACATCTATGCTTTAAACGTCTGTTAAATCCCATATGCTTTCCTTAAGTGCAACTCTGTTTTTTTTTCTTAAGTGCAACTCTGTTTTCATTTGACTATTCGTAAGAAAATATTAAAAGACTACGAAACTATTCTTAGTTTGAGATAATATGAAAGATTTTAGAATACTTGCACTATGAATGCGAATCGTATATGACAGCAAAAGAAGTTGTTTTCTTAAATGAATCACAAATTTTAACACGATTTTCATTTTTTTTGTTTTTATTTCAATTTAAGTGTAAATTTGTCGTGGAATAGGTGATTTCCCAATTGCCGATTTCTTCATTACATGTTCTCGGAAAGCACAATTTTGGTTTCCTTTTTACTATATGCAACTCATATAATAAAGTAAAACTTATAGGTTGCACTACAAAAAAAAAACGGGTATTCATAGCGGTAAAAAAATGTCATGTATCGTAGCGGTGTAGAAAACGTTCTATCTGCCCCCGTTATAATGGATTTGAAACTTTACATAACGGTTTTTGTTTCGATACAATAAATTTATTTATAATAGCGTTTCTGACTGATTATTGGAAACTAATGGTGGAGTATTGGAAAACTCTAGACAGTGCCGGTCCAAAGTAATTGGATGCCTAAAGCAAATTTAAAAAATGATGCCTAACAAATTAAAAAAAAAAAATAGATACACAATTATAAAATATTACTAATCTTTATTTGGTTTGATTATTGAAAGATTGAAAGATTGAAAGATTTGGATATTTTGATCTTATCTAATTGATCATTATATATATACATATATAATAAATTAATGAACTAAAATATGGAAATCGTTTAGTAGAAAGGGAAAATAAATAAGTTTTCCTAAAATAAATTCATGAGTAATGGTTTTAGGAAAGGGAAAAAAAAAGAAAAAAAAAAAACAAAAACTTAACGTGTTTGAGTCTTCCAGGTAAGGAAAGATAAAAAAAAAGAGTGGTGGGAAGGAAGGTTCGAACTTATGGTGTTTGATAGAGTACATAAAGTAATTACCACTAGGCTACAAGAGACTTTCACAAAGCTGATGCCCTGAAAATTTACTTAAATTTGGCTGCCTAAAGCACCAGTTTCATGGGCTTTATAGCAAGCCCGGGCCTGACTCTAGAGGCCAAAGGAAAGAGCGCGAAAGCTCGTTCTTCTCGATTATCTAATCGTGGTGGTTTAGGTCCACATTGTCATCGAGCAGACTCACTGTTTTATGTTAAAGTTGAAGATGTTTTGGCAATTCTATATATGTATATTTCTTTCTAAAAATATTCTTAGTTTTTCTTTCTTACTTTTGTTTATTATTTTGTTTGTAGGAAGCAGACAATGAAGACTCATCTTTCATTGCCGTGATGAAAAAAACACACCAAAAATCTAATGGAACCTACGTTGATGAAAGGGCCGAGTGATTGCTGAAAAGTATGATCTACATGATCAAGAACTCTTGTCACAGATGGAATCTTCTAATGAAAAGAGTTTGACCATTGATAATCTTATTCTAGAGGAGAAAAATGACATCTATGTTAAGGTAAATATTTAAATATTGTTGTAAGTAATTCACCAAAAAAAATAAAGATAAATAAATAAATAAATAAATAAATAAATATTGTTGTAAGTATGTTAGTCTAGTTAATGATCAACGAACTTGGAATGAAATCATATTGTAAATGCATCAAGCCAGTTTAGAATATATTTGTTTATTTAGATATGGCCAGTAATAATTTCGTTAGGTATTTATTCATCAAAACTAGCTGCATGGTTTTATTTACTGTATATAGCTATTGAGATGTTAATTCCTTGACTTTACTCATTTCTCAAGCTAACTATTTATTCATTTATTAATTTCTTTACCTTGTAATTGATTTCTTACATGTTCAAAAGTATGTTCTTAATCTCTACTAATTTTTTAGATTGTTGGAACATCAAGATAAGGTGGAGTTGGATCACTTCAAAGTGGTGTTTTAATGTCTTCACATCCTTCGTCGGTTTTTACTGAAGCTCCTAAAGAAGTAGGAACATTAACTCCTTGACGTAAGAGTTAAAAACTGAACTACAAAAAAGTTGCGAAGAAAATGTACTTGTCCAGAAACATCTTGAAGCCATCGAAAGCTTCTGCTTTTTCACAAACTCCCCCACATAATTTATTTACTTATGACGATCTTTAGTTTTATATTGCATGCTATTTGGTTTTCAATTTTTTATTTTCTTTTTATCTTAGACAATATTTATGTATATTTTCATAACAGGCTATTATGAGAACAAATTTATATTAAATGTTTTCTTATATTTTATTTGCATTATTATCATATATATTAATAGTAGTTTTAATGTATTTCCATTTGTATTTTTCATACGCCAATAAAAAAAATAAAAAATAAACGAAAATTATTTAAAATAGAATTTTGTGACAATAATTTGTATAATTGTGACTATAATATAGTGTAAAATCATGATAGAAACATAATCTGCATGAGTAGCAATTGAAGTAAAATTTGAGACTGATACTTTAGTGGAGAATTTTGACAAAATATTTTAGTAAAAAAAAAAGTGATTATAATGTTGTACTACCGCTCGAAGGATCAGCTGTGGAACCCTGCGTTTCGTCACCGTTAATTGCAGAGGCTTTGGCTATGCGACTCGCCCTCCATCAAATGCGAGAGAAAGGAATATCCAGACTTCGACTACAATCGGATTCGCAGATTCTAGTACGGGCCGTGAACTCTAAGCAACAAATTAAGGAAGTCCACGCTATTCTAGAAGATATTAGGTCCTTAGGCTGTAACTTCGAGTGCATTGAGTTCTGTTATATTCCTAGAACAGAGAATAGGGATGCTGACTCCCTTGCTAAGCTAGCTTTGGTTCATCATTCTTGTAACGACTGAACTCCTCTGTTCCCCCTCTGTGTTTTGGTTGAATGAATGAAATTGATTGGACGCTCAAAAAAAAAATGTTGTAAAATATTGTGACAAATTAGAAACGCTAAACAAGTAGCGAATTAAAACAAGTTTCTAACAAATCTTAAGTGACAACGTGTGACTAGTTCGAGACTATAACATAGTCACATACTGAGACGATTCACAACAATTTATTAGTCTTGGGTTGTGACAATTTTAGACCATATTTCCATGGGAAGGAGTTACAAATCGAGACATTGTCATGGTCACATAATATGACTATATGTTACCGTTTTTTATTGAAAATTACTACATTTTTGTTACCATTCTCGCTTACCACAAATTGTGACGAAATGGTTACCACTCGCAATCGTTGTGTTTTATTACCAAAAAAAAAAACTATGACGATTGTATTGCAACCTTTTATAAAACGTTTCAAATCCGTCACAATGATATTATGGTTACGAAATAATTGCTATTGTGAGAATCATTTTCTTGTAGTGATATAACGTTTCAAAACCATTTCCAAGATCGAGAGAACGTTTACATTCAGAATGAATCAATTTGCTGATTTGACAAACGATGAATTCTATGGTACATTGGTTACAAAGGGCACTTGGTGTTGTCTACCAAAAGCATAACAAAATTGAAATCGTTTAAGTATCAAAACATATCTTCAGGAGCTCTGCTAGATTCTTTTGATTGGAGTAAGGAAGGAGCTGTGACTCCAATCAAAGGTCAAAATTCTAGTGGTAATATATAAACTAATTAAACCAAATGTTTGGTAATATATAAACTAAAATTCTGGTGGTAATATATATGTGAATGATATTATCACATAATCTGACATTTAAATGCATTATAATGTCATAACTTTTGCTTGTGTTTTTCTTTTGTTTTTATACACATTTGCTTAAAAAAATATTATAACAACTTTTATGACTATATTATAACAAATATTTAAATGCATTATAATGTCATAACTTTTGTTGGTGTTATTTTTTTGCATTTTTAATATAATTATTTCTAGGTTTTGTTGAAATTTTTAAATATTTGTTATATAATTTTTGCATTATAATGTATTTAAATATTTGTTATAATATAGTCATAAAAATTGTTATAATATTTTTAAGCAAATATTTATAAAAACAAAAGAAAAACACCAGCAAAAGTTATGACATTATAATGCATTTAAATGTCAGATTATGTCATGATATAATTCACATTCTATATTATACTGAAATGGAAATATAGAAAATAAGTATAATAAAAATATGAGTTTATAATTAACTAAGAATTAAAAGAATTTGCGATGTTAATTATATAAAAAATCATTGATTTGCAATACAACATTTATAAATCTCTAATCTTTAAATACATATTACATTTTTTTTTTGTTCAGAAAAATACATATTACATAGTAATTCTATCTCGATTAAAACCCCCTCAAAAGAAAACCCCTGAGATGTATATCATGTATCAACATAAATCGTTAATGATAATCATGCTAGATTATCTATTTCTTATTGTAAAATCACTTGGCATGTACCTTAAAACAATGTTTACTTTCATTAATAAATAAGAAAAATCTGGTTGTATATATAACTTGGTATAACCTAAAAATTGAGAAGTTTAATAAGTAACCAAAAAAATTTTTGTGGTAAAATCTTGATTATAACATCTAGAATTTGTTTTTGTTAGCTTTTGAATTTCTAATTTTTGTTTTTTTTTGTTCTTGAGAAAAAATCCCTAATAAATATTTGGTCGACAAAATTAGATTAAAAAACTTAAACCGGTTTTGCTTTTGGTTCCTTGCACGATTTCTCTTTTCTCTTCTTCTCCTCTCCGTCATCGTCTTCTCTTCTTCTTCTTCTACAATAATTTGACTCTTTAAGAAATTGCAATCACTCGGAGATTAGAGAATCCACCATGGATAACGAGAAGGAAACTCCACCCACAATACTTCAATTTGCTCCATTGAACAGTTCCGTCGACGAAGGTTTCTGGCATAGCTTCTCCTCTCTGAAACTCGATAAACTCGGAATCGACGATTCTCCGATCTCAATCACTGGTAATCACTCAAACATTGAATCATATCATGACCCATTACATCGATTTTGATTCTGTGTTGAACATTGATCCGTTTAGTGTAGAGAATCAATACAAAAGCTGAGAACTTTACAGTCCTCTGTTTCAAATTCGTTAGTTTCCGAATTTAGTTGATCGAATCCGAGATTAGGAAGTTGTTTCTTATATGGGTTTTGTCATCATCTACATGGAAACTGCTTTGAATCAATGAAATCAGATTTTTGTATCTTATGATCTGTTTAGGTTATGGACACAGAAAAAAGTTGAGAACTTTGAAATCCTCTGTTTCGAATTCGTAGTAATCTAGTAGATTGAATCTGAGACCAAAAAGGTATAACTTATGTGTTTGGGGACTGAATTTTGCAGGTTTCTTTGCACCATGTTCTCATCCACAGGTCTCAAATCATTTGACTCTTCTTTCTGAGTCATTGGCTTTAGATGAGGATGATGATGAGCAATCGTTGATGGTTGCGAGTACGAGTCAGGGAAATAGGAATAAGTGTCCTGTTCCTGGGATTCTGTATAATACGAATACTGTGGAAAGTTTTCTTAAACTTGACAAACAAAGTTTGTTAAAAGCAGAAGCTGAGAAGGTAATACAACTTATCTCTCTAACTTGTTTATTCCGTGGTTCTTGTTGGCAGAGAGGTCTAACTGGGTTGTTTGGTGGAGGCTAGATTTGGGAAGATATTCAATCAGGAAAAGCTGTTGAGGACTGTGCTGTGTTATCAAGATTCCTCGTTATCTCGTTTGCAGACCTAAAAAAATGGAGTTTCCGTTATTGGTTTGCGTTCCCTGCTCTTGTACTTGATCCTCCTGCAAGATTGGTAGAATTAAAGTCAGCTTCGGAGTATTTTAGTTCTGAAGAAGCGGAATCAGTATCTGCTGCTTGTAATGATTGGCGTGACTCAAGTTCAACTACTGGTAGATAAAGTTCTTGTTCTATTAATACTATTCAAATTTAATGAGTTGTTGCTGAAACTTTTCGTTACTTCTGTGTGTCTTTGGTGCAGATGTTCCATTCTTTTTGGTTTCTGTTTCTTCTGATTCAAAAGCTACCATAAGACATCTTAAAGACTATGAAGCTTGCCAAGGTGATCATCAAAAGGTATGTGTAATTATCTTTTTCAAATACTTTAGAAGCCAGAAAAAAATTTCACCTTTTTTGCTATCTCTCTTGCTGCAGCTGCTTTTCGGTTTCTATGACCCCTGTCATCTTCCTAGTAACCCTGGTTGGCCACTTCGAAATTACTTGGCACTTATTCTCTCAAGATGGAAACTCGAGACAGTATGGTTCTTTTGCTACAGAGAGAGTCGCGGTTTTGCTGACCTGAACCTTTCCCTCGTTGGTCAAGCCTCAGTAACTCTTTCATCTTGTGAATCAGCTGAGACTGTACCTAACTCAGTGGGATGGGAGCTTAACAAAGGCAAACGAGTACCTCGATCCATTAGCCTTGCTAATTCTATGGACCCAACAAGGTAAATGTTTGCTCTGTGTCAATGATTTTGTCAGCCAAATGGGTAAATATGAATAGAGGAATAAACTCCCGTCTTTTCGCAGGTTGGCTGTTTCTGCTGTTGATTTAAACTTAAAGCTAATGAGATGGCGTGCACTACCGTCTCTTAACTTAAATGTGTTGTCTTCTGTTAAATGCCTTCTTCTTGGGGCCGGGACATTGGGTTGCCAAGTTGCTCGTACTCTTATGGTATGTGTCAATGAGAGCTAGATTAAATATTCTTATAAACTCACATATTAATTGAGAACTTTACATGTTTTCAGGGTTGGGGAATCCGAAATATTACCTTTGTTGATTATGGCAAAGTGGCTATGTCTAATCCAGTCAGGCAATCACTGTACACATTTGAAGATTGTGTAGGCAAAGGCGAGTTCAAAGCTGTTGCTGCTGTTAAAAGCCTTAAACAGATATTTCCAGCAATGGAATCGAGTGGGGTTGTTATGGCTATACCGATGCCAGGACACCCGATATCTAGCCAAGAAGAAGAATCTGTTCTGGGTGATTGTAAACGCCTTAACGATTTGATTGAATCTCATGATGCGGTGTTCTTGCTAACCGATACTAGAGAAAGCCGATGGTTACCTTCTCTTCTTTGTGCTAATGCCAATAAGGTAATTAAATCTGTTTCTTTATTTCTTTCTAGTTATGTTAATATAATAATTTGGTTAATACATTTGTGTTTGATTTGAATTTCAGGTTGCTATAAATGCGGCTTTAGGTTTCGATAGCTACATGGTAATGCGTCATGGCGCTGGCCCCTCCTCCCTTTGTGATGATATACAGAATCTTGACTTGAACAAGGCAAACAGACAGAGACTTGGTTGTTACTTTTGTAACGACGTGGTTGCACCTCAAGATGTAAGTCCCAGGATTTATTACATTTTTAATTGTTGTTTCTTGTTACCTTTGGTTTAGTTCGGTTTGTCATGATTCGGTTTTTTCTTTTTGCAGTCAATGACTGATCGAACTCTAGACCAACAGTGCACTGTTACACGCCCGGGTCTAGCTCCTATTGCAGGAGCTCTCGCCGTTGAACTCTTAGTCGGAGTCCTACAACACCCACTTGGGTAAGTGTTTCCGAAAGACTACTCCATGTGACAATTTAATACACAAGCTTATCTTCTTGCATTTGTTGCTACAGTATCTATGCAAAAGGCGACAATTCCAGCTCGAGTGATGGAGGAAACAATGATGAATCACCTCTCGGAATCTTACCTCATCAGATTCGAGGCTCAATTTCTCAGTTCTCTCAAATCACGCTACTCGGGCAAGCTTCCAACAGCTGTACCGCTTGCTCTGAAACCGTAAGTCCTCACATGACAACTTTCTTACAAAACCGAGTCACAAATCTTACAGTGTTCAACTTAAATTTTTCCAGGTGATTTCGGAGTATCGAGAGAAAGGAAACAGTTTCATACTTGAAGCTATCAACCATCCTACATACCTGGAAGATCTTACTGGTTTAACGGAGCTAAAGAAAGCTGCTAATTCGTTTAACCTCGACTGGGACGATGATGATATAGATGATGACGATGTAGCTGTAGATATGTAGTATTCATTTCACTACATAAATTATGCACCAAAATGACCATAGACTATGACCACAAGATTGTTCATTTATGGATCCTGCTAATCATTTTATTTTTAACTTCAATACAAAAAGAAACAAACTATATTCTAATCATCAGAAGGATTAATTCTCAAGTTTAAGAATGACCGTATATGTTATAAATTTGAATTAGAGCTTATACATTTTGTTTGAGTTAGAAATTGAGAACTAATTCAAATGTTACTAAGAGGAGGTTTGGTGAAAGGGCCGTAGATTAGACCATTTGCAATGTGGTGGTAAGCCGCCTCGGTTAGGTGGATTCCGTCCCAATTCGCATACATTGACGGGTTTTCGCAAGTCGTTGAGCCCTTTCCGCCACACTGCACATTCGGATTTGCGTTGTATCTTCCATCTTTTCCCCCACAACATGCCGTTAGGACACTTCCATTAAAACCTATTACACAAAAAGAAGGAGAAAATAAATGTATCAAACAAAGGATCAAAACTGATTATACTTAACAAAATCCTAAACATATATTATGGTAATTAATTTCGACTTCAGATTACCGTATTTGGAAGGAGAGTTATAAAATTGCATGGCTGCACCATAATAATCAGCATAGATAATCTTGGCATGAGGGTACTTTTTTCTTAGAGCTACAAGGCCTTTTTTGAGCTCACAATTGTGAAGCTTAGCAAGATTGTTCAATGGCTTTAAACATTGGTTTCTCGGGTCATATAGCGATCGACTAATATTATTGAACCGCTCTAACATAACCGCGGAACAACCTATTGGAAGGTTTCCCGGAACCACCAGTGTCACCGCACCTTCCTCTATCAAGGCCTTGAATTAAAAACAAAACCCAAAACGATAATCCAATAAATATTTGAATTAGCTAACGTATTACGTATGTATGTTTAACCAAATGTTACGTTTCGTACTTACTCTTATGACGTTGAGGATTTTGTTAATGACGAATGGTACCAATTCCATAGCTTGATTAATACTTCCGAATGCTAAAAGAAGATAATTATATTCGTTCCCACCAATTTCTCCCACGAAAAATAGAGACATCTTGAAATAACTTTCACATTCTACAAAAACATAAAAATAAATTTTCCTTACGGTATTATATTTCATATGTCAATCTTTAATGAAAATGTGATGACTATATGCTATATATTCATACCTGGCTTGGTTTTACAAAGAAAAGGTTTCAAATTCTTGAACCAACCAAGTTGAACAGACAATGTCTTATTCGTTATCAGTGTTACCGAAAGACCTCGTTGTTTAAAGAAGCTAACATCATTCGCCGTTGCTCCAGCCACCGCAAAATTTGCCCCTTTCTTGAAATCCACCGAAGAATTTGTTCGTAGGCTTTTGAGATATGGTGTAATGTATGGTAGTCCATTTGCCTCAGCTACAAAAGTCATATAATATGAAAATTACAAACTTTATAGATCTTTTCGTTTATGCTTGTAAATCTCTATATAACAAATCTATGCGTAGACATAATTCATATTTGTAAAAACCAAATTTATATATATATACCGATAAAATCGATGATGAGACGTCCATCAGAGGAACGACCTGTGGGATGTTTGAAGAAAGTTTCGCCGTATGGTAGTTTTCCGATGGACGGAGAAGCCACATCGCCGGATAAAAGAAAATTTCCGGTGTCACTTAAAGAATCACCGAAGTTAAAGATTGACTCATAGTTGAGAGTTGGTTTCATTGGTAATGAATGAACCGAGACTAAAAAGGAGAATGCCACAATGAACAACATTTTTTTATATATGTTCTAACTATTCAGTACATGAAAATGTTGTCTAAGATTTTTATACTGATATGTTTTTAAGATGAAATCATTTATAGTAAATAACGGTGGTGAATCTGAAGATTAATGTTACGGTGACCTACATCAGTAACGTTCTTGATTTGTGATGTATTACTAGAGATTTTCTATAAACTTATTTCTATTAATTTACATAATTTTTAATAAATCATATCAAACTCTAATTCAAGATTTTGTATTGTGAAAAAACATTTTCGAATTTTGAGATAAACCACTAGACCCAAAACTAATTTTAATCCACAAGTTTTTTTACCTAATTATATTTATTTGAATCTACCATCTATTAATCGACTCAATAAAAGAGGCCTTGATTGATATCAACCTTTCTTACACATAGTACTATATAAATAATGAATGGGCGGTGACTACTGACTAGTGGGTGAACGCAAGTAGTGCATAGACGTTTATTTAATTAATAATTTGTGGTGTCAAAAACTCAAAAAAAAAAAAATAATGAATAAATTTGTTTGCCCCAATAACAAGCCCATCTTTAGTACAAGATCACTTCAGCAAAAAAAACAAAAAATAAACATAGTTTTCTCTGGAGAAAACAGAGAGAAAGAAAAAAAACAATCAAAAGATGAGGCCAAAGATTTTTCTATTTGGTGATTCCATCACTGAAGAATCGTTTAGTAACGGTGGTTGGGGAGCTTCTCTCGCCCATCTTCTCTGCCGCAAGGTAAATATATTTATACCTATCTTATTTTTAGATCTTCTTATAAATAGGTTTTGAGTGATCACTCCATATTTTGTATGTAAGTTAATATTCTGCTCATTTTAATTCTATCATTAGTTTCTTCTATATGCCAATATACCAATTTGTTCTCTCCAAAATTAGATCAATTTTTTTTTTTAATAATAACTGAGGATGTCTAGACCAAAACAGCGAACAAGACCGATAATTACTTAGTTTCCGGTAAAAATCGAATTCAAAACTGACGAATTGATACATATTATTATAAATCAATTTTCTACCACTAGACTACCATTGTTTGCTTAACTTAGATCGAATTTTTTTTGTTAATAACGTTTTAATAATCTGTTGTTATGAAAATATTTGATATATGGTTTATACTCTTAATACTTTATGCTTTTGTTATGTAAAAATACATTAGGCTGATGTAGTGCTACGAGGATACAGTGGGTACAACACGAGATGGGCCTTGAAAGTGTTGGACAAAGTTTTTCCGGCGGTGGCAGATGACGGCGGAGAATCTCCGGCGGCGGTGACTGTGTTCTTCGGAGCGAACGACGCGTGTCTACCGGACCGAAGCTCGGGGTTTCAGCACGTGCCACTTGACGAGTTTAAGCAGAATCTTCGCTCTATTGTTTCATTTCTCAAGGTGAGCATCACTAATTTTATTAACTTTATTAATCGTCTTCTCATTAAAATCTTGCACATGCATATGATATATTTTTTAATGTCATAGTGCACACTTAAAAAATTTGAAAAAAAAAAGATTCACAGTTTTTAAATCTTGAAACCGTTTTTTAAATTTTTGGTATATAATATATAGTTTTATTTTTCAAAAATGTGGATATAACAACCAATAGCTAGTAGATCGATACTTCTGTTATTTATTAGACTTCGTTTTGTTGGTCTATATCAATTACATTAGATGGAAATGTATATTAAACGTAACAATATTTCGTTTCTGATTTACGGTTAATTAGTACGATTAATAAAGGAATTATATTGCTTGTTGTACGATCACTAAATATAAATTTAAACGTAAGTAGATAACTGATGCAAGCATGTAACTAATGAATACAAAAAAATATGATATATATTTCAATTTTTACAAAGTATATGTTAATAGTGTAACCAAATGAAGACGGTTTTAATATCTGATTACCATCTGAATATCCCTCAAAACTTTATTTTTGGAATGTAATCATTTGTGGTCAAAGTTTTCGATTATGTATTATAGTTGCTTTTGAAAAAAGTAGTGAATGGTGATTCTGATAGCTACACTTAAAAGCTGGACCATTATTTTTTAGACCACCCGCACGATATAATTATTTATCCCTAAAAATAATTAAAAAAATAGAGGAAAGCAATAAAGAATTGCTATAAAAGTATTATGGTACCAGAAATTTCTTTTGTTATGTGAAATGGTATGTAATCGTATGTCTAACATTGTGTAAACATCTTTTATACATTCTAGTATAGATTTCTTATAGACTTCTAACTATAGTAACATTTTTGAATTTCAGAATCGTTGGCCACAAACGGTCATTATTCTTATAACTCCTCCTCCTATCGACGAAGTGGCCCGTCTTCGGTACAAGTTCTCTAACTTTAATTTCCCAAATGCAATGTAGACGTAATTGTATAATTTTTAACACAAAATTTTATATCTAAGACTATGATCTTGACATTCTTAGATATCCATATATCGAAAACACGACGGGCTTACCAGAAAGGACGAATGAAGCAGCCGGGTCATATGCAAAGGCATGTGTAACGGTAGCTAAAGAATGTCATATCTCATCAGTCGATATTTGGTCGAAAATGCAGCAAATTCCGAATTGGGCTACCGAGTATCTATGGTTATACTACATTTTGTCTATGTTACATTTTTCCATAACCTTGAGACTTTTTAACATGAGATTAATTATGTTATTTGTTATAATTCTTTCGGGTTTCAGGGATGGTTTACATTTGAGTCAGGCTGGTAACAAAATGGTGTTTGAAGAAGTAGCAAAGAAGCTTAAAGAAGAGGGCATTGGAGCTGAGGACTTGGCCGTAGATCTTCCTCTCATTGAACATGTTAACCCCCACGACCCTCTCAAAGCCTTTGATGAGTTTTGATACTTTATATATAATAATGATAATATTGTTTTGTTAAAGAGAAAGAAAAATAAATGTGTGGTCTTTCTTTAACATTTGGATATAATATTGATCTTTTTAAAAAAATTATTTAATCCGATTATATAATAAATCGTTATTTTGTGTAGGAGTTTTTTTTTTGTTCATCTTATTTTCTTTTTAATCAATATAAATTGTAATCATTTTTTAGTTTTTTTAATTCTTATAATAAATTTCAAAATTTACAGCTATTTAAATTTTACTTGATTTTTTTTTTTTTTTGAATATATATATAACCACACATTTATAACTTGAAAAATTCTCGGAAACTAGAAATCCAATTTGTGGAAATATTTAAAATTCTTTGAATATTTTTAAAAAACATTAATCTTGTTTTTCTTGATACTTGTTGATAATTTCGAGGCAATTGTCTATCGGAGGTTAGATAATTTACCAACAAAACGTAATGATTGTAATGTACTCCCTTTGTTTTAAAAATATAAATTTTAAAAAATTTTCACACATATTAAAAAATTTCACACATATTAAAAAAAAAATTCACACAAATTTCACACAAATTAAAAAATATAATTGTTCAAACATTACACATTTTCCAATAAATCTAAACCTGTAGTTATGCTTAAAACTCAATTATTATGTCTTGAAATTAACAATTCTGTATTGACAACATAGAAAATTCATTTTTTTGGAACATAATTTTTTCGTAGAAAATTCATCTTTATGAAACGGAGGGAGTATAATTTAGTCACTATAATTCTTCAATAATTATACAATTTATGACTAATGTATCGTTAGAAACATTTCAGTTACAGCAAACAGTTACCATGAAATTAGTATAATTTGGTTTATTGACGGATTAAAATATTTTGCTATGAAGTTAAACTGATAATGCTAAAATAACATTTTTGATATTCATATTATAAACATTAAGTTATTGCATACATCTCACAAACGAAAATTATATATATTTTGGTATTAGACTACTAGATAATTTATCTTATTATAAATATATAAAATATAATAAATTGATTGTAAATAACTTGGTAGCGACGTTAATTTGGCCATAAACCACAACAGTAACATACCGTTCTTTTTCCTTGAGGGTTAGGACCGGCGCATGTCCCGGAACCCCCTTTAATAGTTTTCTCACAATCACGTTTACACAGTTGCGGACCACAAAATCCATCTTTTTCTTTTTGAGCTGGAATTACCCTACAATCATGGATAGTTTTTGCGGGTTGTGCACTTTCCACCACTTCAGTCTCTATAATATAAGAAAACCGTACAAAATTCAGTTACAAAAGTTAAATAGATGTGGTTTGAGAGTTTTAGTTAAGAAATCTTAAGTTGGCTTTGAACTCATGACACAATGATGATAATAGTAGAAATCGCTAGACTATAAATTCTGACCCATTAACTATTTTTTACTGAAATCGTATGGAACTCTATAAATAAAATGATCTAATACGTAATTTAAAATTAGAATTGCTTAGGAACACAACTCAAAGATTTTGGATAATTCAGAAGAACTGATGATAAATGGCAAATAATAATATAGTGAATCACTATATATATACCACTTTAATTCTTCATTATATATTGGAACTACATATATTTGTAAATGATTGATTAAACCATCTAAGAAAATACAAAAATACTTTTGAACAAAACAGTTGCAACTCAAATTTGTAGATCTAGCTTGCATAGAATGGATGTAAATTCCAAATTATGCAATACTATAGTGAAAACTAATTTAGACATCTTGACAAAAACAAAAGAAAAGGAATATTCAGTTTGGCACAAAATTTGATATTGGCTGAACTTAAAGAAAATGTATGACATTCAAAATTGCTCTTGTAAAACGATTGTATATGTAAAATTAAAACAGTTGTAAATGCATGTACAAACCTAACACAAGAATTGTAAAGATAGTCATGACAATAACTAAGATTTGAAAAGAGTTCTTCATCGTTGGTAGTAGTAATGAATTGATTGTATTTACCAAAAACTTAAAATGGTATACTTATATGTAAATAAATTTTGGGTTGGTTTTCTTTTTTCTTCTTAAAACCAAATTTAGGTCTGTAAACCTATCTTATTTAAGCTATATTCTTCTTTTAGTTCCGGTTTGCAAGGAACTTGAATAATGTTCTTTCTCATAGACATGGTATTGCTTTAGAATCGTTTGTTTTTTTTAGAAAAAAGTTTTTCTATTTTAAGAAAATTTTTTGGAGAATGACGAAATTTATTTTATACTAGTGTGATTTATCATCAAGATGGGTAATATAATAGTGATAATATGATAATATATGAAGAAGAACACTTACATAGATGATTTTATTATGTCAATTCTAATCTTCATTTATACATTCATGCTTTTATATATATGTAACGTGTTTGGTAATAGCGAGCGGTTCTACTTACATAATACTGAAGATCTCTTGTAAACTTATTGTTATTAATTCGCATATTTTTTTAAAATAAATTGCATCATTTAGAAATCAAACTCTATATTAGTGATGTTAATTAAATCACTGAGATAACAGAGTTTTCACATATCATAATTTTTTGAGAAATAGACATCGACAATAAAAAGGTAAAAAACCTAGCTATTTAAAATGTGAGGTTAGGATATCCATTAAATATATATTAATTTACACAATTTCATCACTCGGCACAACAAGATTTTAAAATGTGTGCTTAGTTAATTTTTCATAGATTCGTGACATTCGTCCAACTTCAGTTTCCCTATAATTTAAGTTTGCCTCTCTCCCATAATCTTCTTAGAATATGTATCGAGTTAATCTTTGTATCCAAATCGTCATTTATATTTGAATTATCCCACCTAAGTTATTAATAAAAGTTTGAGTGCGAAAAAAGTAATGTATACTGAAGGACTGTAGTGACTATAATTATACATTAGAGACATAAGTTACAACAAGCACTTATCAAAAAAAAAAAAAAAGAAGAAAAAAAAAAAAGAAGTTACAACAAGCAGTTATCTTGAAATCAGTATAATGTGCTATGAAGTTAAACTGATAATGCTAAAATAATATTTTTGATATTCATATTACAAATATTAAGTTATTGCATACAACTTACAAACAGAAATGATCAAATTTGATTTCTTAGTATAATTTGGTATGAATACCGATACAAATCATTTAGATAGTGATTTTATTGTAAATCTCTTATTATAAGTATATGACATAAATTTATTATAAATACTTTGGTAGCGACACTATTGAGGCCATAAACCACAGCAAGAACATATCTGAAATTTTCCTTGGGGGTTAGCAGCGGTGCAAACACCTGAACCCCCTTTAATAGCTTTCGCACAATCACGTTTACAGAGTGGCCAACCACAAAACCCATCTTTTTCCATTTGAGCCGTAATTGTCCTACAACCTTGAACAGGTTTTCTTTGCTCCACTCCAGTAACTATAACATTAAAAGACATAAAATTTCAGTTATTATATTGAAATAGAAACCAAGAACCACTATTTCAAATGATAAAAATATATTAGATAAACTCTAAAGGTTGGTAGTCTGAGAGGATCTTGGGATGGGAGATATGATATGCTTTAGATCCAAGCATATTCAGACCTAGGCATAGAATCTCTAATTATTCCAAAAAAAAAAAAAAAAAGTGAAATAGAAACAATAATATCATTTAAACAAAAATTACAGAATGTTAAGTAACTTTATAACTAAAATTATCTAATTATGCAATTTGACATTAACAATGCGTAAGAACACCATCATTCTGAACCCGAAGACTTTGGTCAATCAGAAGAACTGATGGTAATAGGGAAAAAATAATATAGTGAATCGCTTGATATATACCACTTTAATTCTTCATTATATATTTGAACCTCATACATTTATAAATAATTGATTAAAATCTAAATTGGCAACAATAACCATATAAAAAATTATATTAAAAAGAAAACCATATTCCCTTATGTGTCAAGATCTCGATCATTGGATATAGGTTTATTAGTTATTTTTTAAAACAAATTCTTTTGTTTCAATTATTCACCAAATTCACCCTTGATTTAACCATCTAAGAAAATTATAAAAATATTTTCAATCGTTGGTTTCTTAGGTCTAGAACAGTTGTAACTCAAATTTCTAGTTCTAGCATAGATTGGATGTAAACTCCAAATTATGAAATACTATAGTGAAAACTAACATGTTGAGAAAAAAAAAATATATATATATATATATATATATATATATATATATATATTGTCACAAATATAACTTAGAAAAAAACATGATATTCAAAATTTATTCTTGTAGAAAGATTGTATATGTAATATTAAAAAAGTTGTAATTAAATGCATGTACAAACCTAACATAAGAATTGTAAAGATAGCCAGGACGGTAACTGAGATTTGAAGAGAGTTCTTCATCGTAGATAATAGAAATAATTGATTGTGTTTAGCAAATAGATAAAATGGTGTACTTATACGTAAATAAATTTCTCAGGTAACCTATCTAATTTAAGCTATATTCCTCTTTTAGTTCCGATTTACAAGGATCTTAAATATAAAGTTTAAGGGTCCTTCTCATAGAACATGGTATTGCTTTAGAATCGTTCATTTATCTATAAACTAGTTTTTCTAATCTAAGAGAAAACTTGCAGAATGAAGGTTTATGATAATATGTGTAAATATGGGTACTATAATATGATGATATATATTTTTTTTTGGTAGGATATAATATGATGATATGATAATATATACAGAAATGTAACATAGAATATTTAATTTTAATTCTAATCGATTTTTATGTATTCACATTTTTGTATGCAATGCGTCTGATCATGACGAACATCTCTACTTACACAATACTAAAAATCTCTTATAATTTTATCTTTGTTAATCCACATAATTGTCAATAAATCGCATTATTTAGTAATTAAATATTTTATGGGGCGTTAATTTCTGTTCAAACTCACCTTTTGGTGGGAGAGCTTTTATTGGGGAAAGAATTTTAACAATAAGCATGGTCAACGAGAGAACTAAAGTAACATATTTTCCTATGTGGCCCTCTTGCAACCTTCATCAACCTTCATATTGAAGTTTATTCTATTCTCTAACTATCCAAGAGATGATTCTCATGTATTAATCTATTTACTATCGAAGCATATCTGGGAACTATTCAAATCTAATTCATGAAATAAATGACCCTACGGTCATAGGAATTACCAAACATATTTAATAACCGAAAAGACTCAATAGTCACTAAGGAAAAATAGGAATTACGCTGCATGAGTTTGATCATCCAGTACTAATTCGAAATTGAATAATGTAAGTTGTCAACAAGTAATTCTGAACTATATATGGTCACACAATTATTAATCATGTAACAAGTATCAAACAATCATGCATCACTTTTTTTCTTTCTAAATCCTTGTAATTATACGTTTCGTATCCGTCAAACCATGAAATCTTTGACAATCTTATTTGTCCATGAATACCGCAAAATAACATTTTCACACAAAATAACCAAATAACATTTTTCTAACGAAATCGAAAAAAAAAAATTTCCAACCAAAATCACAAAGCACCATTTTCCTGCAAAATTATTTTATCCGCCAAATATGTAAAATTAATTTTCTGCACATTTTGTGTTAACTCCAAAAACTATTTTTTTGCGCCAAAACTATTTTTCTCAGGAAGATTGCAAAATCATACATGTTTTCCCACAAAATAACAACATTTTCCTGGGAAAACGAATTTAGTTTCGACGTGTTTATTTTGAATACTGTACCCTTTTTTCGTCTCTAATATAATATTTTTGTTGTATAGTGTATACTCACATTATAATATTTTTGTTGTATAGTGTATACTCACATTATCACATATATGATTAGTTTTGAGAATTTTAAGTTTGAAGAAAGATTCATATTTCTCGATAGCTAATTATGGTTCGTTTTATCTAATAATTTTTCAACTTAACCAAATGTAATCGGAGATGAATCTTGCGGTTCACGAAAAATTCAAAATTCTAACTTATTCAAAGTTGGATCTGTAAATGGGCCTTGTTATTAACGTGTGTGAGTAAAGTAAAAGTAATTAATTAAACGAAAGTAGCCGTTTAACACACAACAACGGCTCTATATAATTAATTCACTCTCTCTTCTTCTTTTCCAAATCTCCTCTCTCTGATTTAGGGTTTCGTCATGAACAGCGACGAAGAATCCTCCGATCAAGTAAGAATTGTTCTTCGATTTTGATTTCGTTTCGTCAGATTTGAACGATTCTCCAAATTGATATTTGTTTTGTGCCATGATCTCGATTAGGTTTATGAATTCCTCTGTTTTGGTCGAGATGTTGAACGAACCAGACCTCGATTCCATATTCAAATCGACCGGAGATTCCACCTCTGAAATTGAAGCAGTTTCGAATATTCCATCGATCAGCAATACTCTCTGCATATTCGTGGATTGGTTCGAATATTCCGGTAAGATGAAAGAGGACGATCCCAACAAGATGAAGAAGATGTAAAACGAAGAGTCTTATTATGATGATGTTGATGAGGACTCTCGTGATGGTAATTGATATTTTGATAACAGTGTATGTGATTTATATGATTAGATTGAATGAATTAAGGTTTTATTAAATTGCAGTTCATGGAAATCGGAATCCGGAGGATCCAGATATCAAGAGGTTAAGCAACGGCTTCTCTTGTGTGTTGCCGCTGGTTCGAAGGTTGTTCGGAGACAAGAGAGCATGTGATGATGGCTCTGTTTTACACATTGCAGGTACTGATTCTCTGATATGTGTTTGGTGTGTTTATGTCTTGAGGTCTCGATTTTGTTAACAGTGGGAATGTTAGAGTCATTAAGATTTTGAGTTTGTTGCATTTTTTGACCATTGAAATACTAAGACCAATTCTCTCAACTGTATTTGCATCCTTGATTTGGCTGCTCGATGTTTGGTATATGCCATTTAAGCTGAAAATCGAAATATCTCGAATTGTTTATCACTTTATACATGCTTCTGCTTGATTTTTTCTTCAGGAAGATAAAAAAAGTTGTTAATGGAAGGCAGCTCCTTTGTTGGGAAAAGGCTTCATGAGCTTGCTATGCACAACACATCTCTTGAGGTTTTAAACTTCTACATGACGGAGTTTAATCTGATGGAAACTTTCTCTTCTCACGATTAACTTACAGTGAGTCTTCTTATCTCTTTTTTTTGTATGAATCCATGTTTAGAGATGTCTAATTACCTACAAGTTAAATGTCCAAGTCCTAGTCAGTGATTCTGTTTTGTGGTTATATGATTCAGGCCAGAGCACTGGACGAGTATAATCTCCTTGTATGTTGCTGTTACAATCGGTCCTGAGACTATCATTTATGTTTTCAATAAGCTGTCTTAGACCAAACTACCAAAGGAGATTGTTCATTCATCCATGGTTCGTTAGAAACCCCATTCCCCAAGGTAACCTCACCCATGTCTGCATCCAGGTTCTCTGGTTTCGATTTTGCATTGCTTTTGTTCAATAGATCTCTTAAACCAGCCTTAACCACTCGAGATTTGTCAATCTTAGATACTCTTGAAGCAAAAGAGATGCTCCTGACGTTTTGGAAGCAGTTTGATGGATTTAGTGCACTTCAAGTAACGTCACAATGCCAACATCATGTATGGAGGTATAATTTTCCTGATTTTTTTGTCTTTTTAATAAATCAGGTTTTAGGTTTTGGATTGAATAAAATTCCATGATTTTTCTGGATTTAATGAACCCTTTTTTATATCTTTTTCAGATTTTCATTTGAGAAAAAAATTAATTTATGAATTGTATTTTCATCAAAACTTTATACTTTTTGGTTTTTGGCAGTTTTAATTAGTTTTTTTTTTTTTTGATTTGGTAGCATAATTTTTTTTCTAACTAAGGTTTTTTTAATTGTTTTATTTTGTTTCTAGGAAAAGTTAAGCTTATGTTTTACCTTTTTCAGTTAAGAAACTTAAATGGATTCGTGATGTGAGAACTAACCGAACATGACTGTCCAGTCCAAGATTTTCTTGGTCCGTANTTTTAAATTTTTTAAGAAAAATTTTTTTTTTCCTTTTTTTTTTTTTTTTTTTTGTTAAGGTTATGTTTACCTTATTAGTTAAGAAACTTAAATGGATTCATGATGTGAGAACTAATCGAACATGACCATCCAGTCCAAGATTTTCTTGGTCCGTAAGAGGAAGGTTGCATGTTTAACTTGTTATCACATAATGATTTCCACGCAATTTCTGTTTGATTTTGGTAGCATAATCATTTTCCTCTCGTTTTTTTTTTTTTTGGGTTTTTTTGAAAATGATTTTGCGTGTTTATGAAATTCATGTATATATTTAGTTTTTGTAATTTTGTGGCTATGTATCTTTTCGTTGTGTAGATATGTATTTAGTTGTCAATTAGAACACAAAAATTCAATTCCTTGTTGTAAATATTATTTTTATTTGTATGGATGTCCACTTTAATAAAAACAAAATTTTATTAAATCTTTGATGGCTATTGTTGTATTACGTAATGGATTTTTTTGTTTTAATAATTATTAAACTGCACCCTAATTTGTGATGCAGACGAAAGAATGTGAATCATCACAATGTTCATTTGATTAAAACCCATTAGTGTAATATATTTCTTAACAATGCTAAGTTAAGATAAGTGTCCATTTTACTAGAATATTATTCTAAAGAAGATAGTTGTATTTATCTTAGATAGTCATTTTTTTTATACTTAATTAATTATCTTAAAGAAAATTATGAGATTCAATTATTACATAAACAATTATACAACTTATGAATCGAAGAATTTAATCATTTTTTTTTATACTTAATTAATTATCTTAAAGAAAATTATGAGATTCAATTATTACATAAACAATTATACAACTTATGAATCGAAGAATTTAATCATTTTTTTTTATACTTAATTAATTATCTTAAAGAAAATTATGAGATTCAATTATTACATAAACAATTATACAACTTATGAATCGAAGAATTTAAAGTTTACCTTAGAATTGGGTTATCCTGAAAATAATCATGTTATTGAAAGAACGGTATATAAAAACTCTTGTGTTGAAAAAAAAAAAAAACTTGTGTTTGAAAATGAGCTACCAATTTTGTAAAAACTTTCTTGTCCTAGTTTATATTGATCCTATAAAATAGATCAGCAGAACCATTTGACTTCTCAATTATCATGTCATGTGTACTTGTTATTCGTTTTAATATCTAAATTTTATATGTTTTACAATTACTCATTGTTTGATACTTTAAACAACAATATTTGTCTGTTTTTTGTTGTTCCTCTCAATGATTACTACCGGGTCTTTTAGAGAGATAGAGAAGATAAAATGAATACGAGAGAGTGCAGAAGAGAGATTTTATAATTTTATAAAATTACGGATATAACGATTTCCTTTGTCAGCTCCCATTGTTATTTTTTTCTGTGTTATCCAGGTAGGTTTTAATTTGGACCCTAATTCTTCTTCTGATCTGGACTAACTGTATTTTAATACTTTATGATATTAACTACTTATTCCGTTCCAAAAAAGAGGAATTTTCTAGGAAAAAAAATTGGAATTTTTTTTTTTTTAACATTTTTCTATTGCACTTATAATTAATTTATAGTAAAAATTGTAGAATTCAAGAAAAATTAATTGAAAGTCTTTGAGTTTTGAAATTACTATTGGTTTATATTTATAGGAAATTTTACAATTTTAAAAGTATAGATATATATTGTATAACATTAATTTTTTTAATATGTGTGAAAAGTCGAAAAAAATTATCTTTTTGGAAGGGATGAAGTATTTTATTGTGAAGATTTTTCATATACTAACTTACACAAATAAACTACCGTTTTGGATCCATAATATAATTCCATGGAATCAAATCAAAACTACAAACAGTTTTATTACCCTTTCCAAACATATCTTAGTACAAATACATGATAATAAAATGGATTGTAAATATTTCCGTAGTGATAATAATTCGGTAATCATTTAGGCCAATAACCACAACATCTACATTGCACTAATTTGCCGTTAAGCCTTGTGCATATACCTGCCGCTCCTTTAAGCTTCTGCGTACATGCGGTCTCACAATTTGGGGACGTAACACAAAGCCCATTTTTTAGAGTAGATGGAATTGGTCTACACATTACCCATTTGTTTTGCTCCACATTCCCTACCACTCCTGTTTTTTAAAACATAAATTCTTAGTTACGGCTATGAAAATGGAAACAAAAGTATATTCAGAATTACTGTTTTCTAGAACGATTAATTGGAATATATTAAGAAATTCATAATTATGTATGCACACACCTATTACAAGAATGACAAAAGTAGTTAATATGGCAACTGAAAGTTGACAATGTTTCTTCATTATAGATGGTAGAAATCAATTATGATATACTAAAAAAAAAAAGAAAAGAGAGAAACAAATACTTATATGTAGAACAGTAGAAGCTAAGTAGTTAGATGAATTAAACATTGAAACATCTAATTTAAGCTGTATATTTCCTTAAAGTTCGATTTAACTAGATATGGATCACATACTTCAAGTTTTTCCTACAATTAAGAAGTTAGAGCTTTAGACTCGTTCCTTTCCTATAATTTTTTCTCCCAATTTCGATTATAACAACAAAATTTTATAGAAACACATATATATAACTTAAGAAATGCGCACATACACATATATGTATGTGTATGTAATACCTATTCTGCTTTCTTAACCCGAACGGTAAGTTACAAATATGAATAAAGGCCACATATTATTATTTTTAAAATAAAGAAATTAACAATTATTGGTTGGAAAATTAACTGCTATGATAGTGGGATCCCATGTATATTGTTGTTACAGAAAGGATATTTGAAATTAGAATAAATTAAAATTAGAAGAGTCATAACTTACATAGTTACATTGTTAACTGAAATAAAATTCTAAATATACCGCAAAGAACCTTTTTTAATTTGACACTCAAGGTTTTTTACTATATTAAGAGTCCCCAAATTTTCTCATTTCAATTACGTGAGGGTTTATACCAGGGAATAGATGCCAGATGCCAGAGGCATTCCCATTACTGTTGAAACGTTGAAGGAGAGAATGGAGTAAGAGGAGAATGAAAGAAAGAAAAAAATTACTCCATTCGTCATTTTTTCTTGATCTATTGTAGTTTTATCAATTTTGGTTGATTATGGTGAACATGAGGATTTATGAATTTTTATATAAGATCAATTTACGTCAGAAGTTATAATTCTGTGGCGGATTTTTAATACTATTTAATGCATGACATAACTGAGGTGAAAATGTTGAATTATTTCATACTTAACATATTTTAAAACTAGCTTAAATTTTCTAGACAAACCTACGAAAAATATTATTATATAGTAATTTCAATGGTAGAGTGCTATTGGTGCTTCCGAATCAATAGTATTTTTTTATGTCAACAACAATAATATACATTAAATTGAGCTCAAATCCAGACGGTGTCACAGTAAAGGCACTAACACAAATCACTATGCTACAAGTCCTGAATCAATAGTATTTAATAGAATATATATATATATATATATATATATATATTATGAGAGTTAGTAGGGTATTCTTATTTATTATCTAAACTAATTTAAAGTTTTAGACTCTGAAATTTATTATGGTTTGGAATGTTTATAATTTTTATTTTTAAATATTCAAAATGTTTCCAGGTTTAATGTATTGTACTTAACTAATGAACATCAATATTTATATTTTAGTCACATTTATTTTATTGCAGACAAATAAATTTAAAAACTCAAAATAGTATTCCATTGTTTCTTTCCGAATTTTTTTCAGTAAAAAGGTTTTCATATAATTTTGTAAAATTGTATAATAAAAATTTTTTTAAAAAATAATTATCACTTTCCGATAATAAATCTCACTTATGTGATATTTAAGAAAAATGACATTAAATAGACAAATATGACAAAAAGATTTGAAATAATAAATAATTTTGATTTTATCTTTGTTTAATGATACCGGATTTAACAGTGCTAAATAAATTATCTTTGTTTATTAAACGAAATTGCCTATCGTATGTATCTTAATTGATATGCCAAAATTTAAAGGCCATGTTATTTTTTTTCTTTTAAAGGGGAGGTCTTGGATAATGTTTCGGAGCTTCTGCTTTTTGTTTTCCATTTTCAGTTACAAAAATATAACTTTTAAAAGTTTGTATATTCTGATTTGTCCTTGTACTTGTTTGAAAATTTCTTCACTTGAATTTGCATTGATTAAGTCTTAATTTTTTTATTCTTATATGAGCACTTGCTCAATCACAATTCTCCAAAAATATTATATTATCATCACAACAAATTTAAAGATAAAGAATAGGAGAGACTGAAATTAACAATTTATTTATTTATTTATTAATAATACATTTTTTGAAAATGGATGGTTACATTTCAAATTCAATTGAGATTGGATAAAACAGGTTGAAAAGAAATGAGATTCAATGGGTCACTCCAATGTACTTTAAACAGACTCGCCTCGTAACTTGTCCTTACGGTGTTGTTACTAGCCGCGATAATAAGCCAATAATTGAAAAGGTCACCAATTACGGAAGCTTCACAAGAAAGAACCTTTTCAAATTTGAGATTCTATTTATTTTCTTTGTTATATTCAAAGACCGCAAATTTTCCCATTTGAATTACGTGAGCATTTGTAACAGGCCATGGCTCCCAAATGCCAAGAGGCAATACCACTGCCGATGAAGTCTTGAGAGGAAGAATGAGAAGGAGGAGAATATGAAAAAATAATATTATTTTATTTGTCATTTTGTCTTCCATCTATTGCTGTTATATCAACTTTAACTAATTATACTCGACAAATTATAGAGATTTTATGATTTTATATAGAAGATGTTTGACAATTTAGGTAAGAGATTATAAATTTGTCGCTTACTTCTATACTAATTAATGCACAGTGAGAGAAGAATGTTGAAGAGCTTAATAACATATATAGAAATGTATTTAATTTAATTTCTTTTGAAATTTAAAAATTGTTTTTTTTGTTGGCAACCATTTAATACAAAAGAAATTTGGTACAATGTGTATGGCTTGGGGAAAAAAATATGTATTGTTTAATATTTTGAGAATGGGCATATCAATTATGTATGACTTTGGTTATCAATTTTGATTGGTGTCGTTTTGGTATTATATTATATTGTTGAGAGTTAATTGAGAACAGAGTTTTTAAGACCGGAAAATAAAATACAGTTTATACACGTCTAAACAACCGAAATTAATCGATTAGGTTTGGGTATTCGGGTATTCGCTTCCGTTCCGGGTTTATCAGGACATATTATTTACCCAGATTGGTATCGAAACATTTTCGGTTCGATATCGGTTTGGTCCAATCGGGTTCGGGTCAGTTCGGTTCTCAAATAGAAGAACCTAATAATTATAATAATGGATCATATTTCGGATTGGTTTGGGAAATGATTTGGGTAAATTGTATCCGAAATTTTAATAATGGATCCGAAATAAATTATGAATTATCTAAACTTCATATCCTCAATCTCAAAATATCAATTAAACCCTAGATAAAATTACAAAATAAACTAAGTATTTTTTCGGTTCAGTCGGATATACTGTCGGGTATCGGGTAATACCCAGAACCGAACGGGTACCCACGGGTCTTATATTTTGCACCCATCGGGTAATAAGGCTTATCGATACCGAACCGGATTTTTGGGTCGGTTTAGGATCTACTCTAGCCAAGAACGAATAGCATTACGAACGATTCAATAAAGAAAATCATGGAAAACAACAAGAGCATAGACACCGTCTACTACATGATGATGATTCTAACCTACTGATGCCCTAATCTCAACAAGATAACTAGTGACACATTATGCAAGAAGAACTCATAATGATAAGAGAAGATGAACTTTATTAGAAACGAACCAAGTAACAAAGGAACCAAAAAGTGGGTTTAGAACCGTGAAGAAAGCTTGAAAGATACAAAGAGTCTAAGAAGTGTTTATATAGGGGGGAGGCACTAGCTAGGGTAAAAAGGTGTGCCCAAGAAGCTTCAAGATGCGAACCGATAAAGGAAAGTGTACATTTCTGCCTCTATAGGGGTGTCGACCGCCACCATGATGTGGTGTCGTTCGACACTCTTCAACATGTCTTCATAGAAACTCTGTTAGGGGTGACAGTCACCACCTTGTGATGGTGTTCGTGTCGGACGCCACCCCACAGAAGGGAATCTCATTTCTTCGTTTCCCACTCCGATTCTTAATGAAAGGCCTTGGTAGCTTTAAGAATCCAAAAAAAACAGTAACACGTAGTTTTACCTGAAAATGCTTGTAAACAATGATAATACGGGAAACAATCCCATGAAAATATAGGCGTCCCTAGTATAATAGAGGTCATTAATATAGCTTAATTTTTATTTTAACCTCTCAGCATCTAATATAGTTTGCCATTCATTATGTACAAAAACATTTGATAATAAAAGTGGAGTAGAATTCTTAGGTTCTTTTAGGTATATAATAGAAAAACGTTGTATGTCAATTGTCTGTTTTTCGATCGATGGATATGAAATGGTTATTAATGAACTCATTGGATAAAATCAAAACCTAAGCTTTTTATACCGAAACAAACTTTCTATAGACCATTCCCAAAAAGATCAAGTGTTCTATTTACGAAGTATTTCACCCACTAAACAAGGCAATGTAACCTCTCTTTAATAATAAATAATTAATGTTGTTTTTCTCACACTTGGAGGTTTCCACCCTTTATTTAATTAAGGTTACAAAAAACAGCTAGCGTTTTGGGTCAATTAGAAACGACTAATTAAATGTCTTCTAAGAGCAAAAAAGTTTTACAAAGATAATAAATCTTTCTGTTTCTTTTCCCTCCATTTAAATAAACACGGATTCATGAATCAAAAACAAAACCAACCTATATTTTCCTATATCACAACTCTTTTTTTTTCCCATCACAAACTCATCATGGCTTTCAAAAATGTGATTTCTATTTTAATTGTCATATGTGTTGTGGTCTCCGCAAATGCTCAGTTTCCGCAGTTTCCAGGTGCTAGTATGCCAGGACTACCTGACATAATGAAATGTTGGTCAACAATAGTTAATGTTCCAGGGTGCATTGCAGAGATTCCCCAATCCATATCGACTGGACAATTTGGCCACATAGGTCCTGCTTGTTGCAAGGCAATTTTAGACGTTGATGTCAACTGCTTGTCGAAAACTCCATTTAATCAAGTTTTGCCTCGCCTGCTAAAGGAACAATGTTCAAAAACCGTTGCTGCAACTCCTCCTACATCTAATTAGAATTTAGAAAGAATTATGTTAGTCGTTTTACATTTTCTATTGATATTTTCATATATAGAGTCAATTCGAAAAATGTACTACCCATAAAATACAAGGATATAATATGCGCACTAGAGCATTTCCCCTCAACATATTTGCGTAATTCTTTTAAAAATTATACATTTATTCCGTTTTCCAATATAATATTTCAATGGAAGTATAGCTCTCTCAATAATATATGGCAAATAATTTTTATTTTAAATATGTATTTTTTTAGCCACTAAAAAAGTTCTAATCATTTAGTTTTGATTAATAAAATTATCAAAATTTAAAAATCGATTGTTAACTAATTGATTGCGAAATTTATTTATTTTTTCCTTCACTTGAAAAGTCAATAAAACGATGATCTAGAATACTAAAAAGATCATTTTATATTGATGTCAAGGTCATAAAGAAGGAATGTCTTTTTTCGAAAAAAATAATATTTTTAGGATGTATAAATAATGAGAAATTTCATATATATATATATATATATATATTTTTATTTTTTATTTTTTGAAACCTTGAGTTTTCATTGGTAACTAAAACTAATCCCCAAGACTTTTCGAAAAGTCATTTATTGCATATAATGGTTTATCGAGAATTTACCTCTGAATCGATGCTAACTCACGTCTCATACAATGCTCTATGCTGTGAATTTTAGTGAAAATTTACGTACCATACATGGCTAAGACTTGTATTAAAAATGTTTTTTACTGAACATATACATATATATATATATATATATATATATATATGTGAGATATCAGAGCCGTAAATTTTGTTTGTTTTTCAAATATTCCTATATAGTATCATTTTCCATTGTGTTGAATGTGCAAAAATCTCATAGAGAAGGAGATAATACTCCAAATCGCTCAGATTCTAACCTATTAATCACGCGTTGCCAAATTGGTGTTAGAATATCTTGTACAAAAAAAGCAAAGTTCAAAATCCCATCTATTCTAGTGTTGAATCCTCTTTGTTTTTCGATTTTATTGGTTGTTATGTTACATATCTCCTCGAAACTGTTGTTTTTCTTGATCATTCATCTTGAATCATACCTCCTTTTCTTGTTTTTGGGTTTCGTTATCAATTTAATTATGTATCGTTTTGGTATCATATTAGATTGTTGAGATAGTCGATATAGCTTAATTTTCATTTTACTTCTCAAAATATAATACAATTTTCCATTCATTATGTACAAAAACATTTGATAGTAAAAGTAGAGTTGCACATTTTAGGTTCTTTTATGTATAAAATAGAAGAAAGTTGTTTGTCAATTGTCTGTTTCTCAATGGATATGAAATGGTTATTAATAAACTCATTGGATAAAATCAAAACCTAAGCTTTTTATACCGAAACAATCTTTCTATAAACTATTCCCAAAAATCAAGTGCACTATTTACGAAGTATTTCACCTACTAAACAAGGCAATGTAACCTCTCTATAATAATAATCCCTTTATCTCATTTTAGATGAGGTTTAAGGTTTTCGCACACATATTATGAATACAACAAATTTTTAATTTATTCTAGATAAAAATCGCATTTATCATCCATTTAAATACGTTTCAGTCAATAGTAGATCCTTTTTTTTTGGTCTACTAGTAGATCAATCTACAGAATACCAATAGTCATATACTCCCTCTGTTCTATAAAGATAATATTTCTAAGGATTTCACACAGATTAATAAAACAACTAATATTACATATTTTTTTCAGTATTACACATTTTCCAATCAATCTAAACCAATAGTCATGCTTGAAACTCAATTATTACGTCTTGAAATTAACAATTTTGCATTGAAAATAGAGAAAATTCATATTTTCGGAACATAATTTTTTTATAGAAAATTCATCTTTATGAAACGGAGAGAGTAAAATAAAAATGCATTTTTTTTTGCATTGAAAACTCAAAACATCATCGAATTTGGTAAAATAAAAAAAAACTCATAAAACCTCATCTAATATGAGAAAAAGGGAGTAATCAATTAATATTGTTGTTCTCACACTTGAAGGTTTCCACCCTTTACTTAATTAAGGTTAGAAAAAAACGGCTAATGTTTTGGGTCAACTAGAAACGACTAATTAAATATCATTAAGAGAAAAAAAGTTTTAAAAAGATAATAAATCCTTCGGTTTCTTTTCCTTCCATTTAAATAAACATGGATGTTGTTGTCAATCATGAATCAAAAACAAAACCAACATATATTTTCCTATATCACAACTCTTTTTTATTCCCTCACAAACTCATCATGGCTTTCAAGAATGTGGTCCCTATTTTAATTATCATTTGTGTCATGGTCTCCGCAAATGCTCAGTTGCCGCAGTTTCCAGGTGTCGGTATGCCAGGACTACCTGACATATTGAAATGTTGGTCAACGATAGTCAATGTTCCAGGGTGCATTGCAGAGTTTTCCCAATCCATATCGACTGGACAATTTGGCCAAATAGGTCCTGCTTGTTGCAAGGCAATTTTAGACGTTGATGTCAAATGCTTGTCGAAAACTCCATTTAGTCAAGTTTTGCCTCGCATGCTAAAGGAACAATGTTCAAAAACCGTTGTTGGAACTCCTCCTTCATTTAATTAGAATTTAGAAGGAACTATGTTAGCTGTTTTTACATTTTCTATTGTTATTTTCATATATAGAGTCAATTTGGAAAATGTACTACTCATAAAGTACAAGGATATATAATATGCACTATAACATTTTCCCTCAACATATTCACGCAAAAGAATTTAAAAATATACATTCATTCAGTTTTTCAATATATTACTTCAATGGAAGTATCGCTCTCCCAATAATATATGGCAAATCATTTTTATTTTAAAAATATATTGTTTTAGCCACTAAATTTTTTTAATCATTCAGTTTCGATTAATAAAATTATCAACGTTTAAGATCGATTGTTAACTAATTGATTGTGAATTCAATTTTCTCAACTTGAAATGTCAATACAACGATGATCTATAATACTAAAAAGGGTACTTGTATAATTATTTCATGCCCAAAACCTTTATAAAAAACCATTCGATCCTAAAGAAGTAATGCCTTTTTTTCTTCTTTTTTGAGAACCAATAATATTTTTAGGAAGTATAAATAATTAGTAATCGCATTTTCTTTTTGTTTTTTGAAACTCATCTTTCATTGGTTACTAAAAATAATCCCCAAGATTTTTTGAAAAGTCATTTATTGCATATAATAATTTATCGAGAATTTACATTCGAATCGATGTTATCTCATGTCTCAAACAATGTATCAAAGAAAAGAATGATGACAGTCCATTGTCTGTATTGCGATTGTTATTCATGAACACTGTGAATGAAATCAAAAACTTAAGTTTTTTACACTGAAACAAACTTTCTGTTGGCTAGCCCTAAAAATTATTGGCCAAATTATGGAGTATGCCATTTTTGATAATTAGACTTTTAAAAATGCCATATTCTTATTTTAAGAAAACTTAGGCACTGTTTTGCAATTTATGGACAGTTTTGTCCTTTCATTTTTCATCGTGGTGGAGGCAGAGGAAGAAAGACTGGAAGCGGAGGAGAACAGAGAATGGTGGAGGCAGAGGAGGAGAGAGAGAAAGGTAAAGAAGGATGCCGATGTGAGACGACGGCGCAGAGATCGGAGAAGGAGAGGGAGGAGAGAGCGGCGGAGGAAGAACGGGGACGGCGGAGGAGAGGAGGAGAGAGCGGCGGAGGAAGAAAGAGAAAAACGGGGATGGTGGAAGCAGAGGAGGAGAGAAGGAGAAAGCGGCGGAGGAAGATAACGGGGGACCGGGGATGACCTCGGAGATGACCACGCGGGGACACCTTCAAAAGAAATCGTTACTGAATATATATGAAGAGAGGTTCTATAAATTGAGCCTTCTGTAAGTACGAGCTCATAATAATATGTATTCATCTCAATACTATAATTATTTGCACTAAGTAAATCTATATCATCAACCATCTCCTTATCCTTGAGAAAAGAGACGAAATCAGAAAAGCTTTAGAGCTCAGTAACCATGGTGTCTCTTCTAGGAACATCTCTTTCCTCAATCTGGACTTGCCCTCGTCTCTATTCTCCTTACTCTACACCTTGAATGTCCCTTCCCTGCAATGAATCAGGTTTCGAATTTGTCCTTCATTCATTGCTTAAGTCTGCAACCTTTTACCATTGAGTCCAAAGTAATAAACTCATTGGATAAAATCAAAACCTAAGCTTTTTATACCGAAACAATCGTTCTATAAACTATTCCCAAAAATCAAGTGAACTATTTACGAAGTATTTCACCCACTAAACAAGGCAATGTTACCTCTCTAGCTATAATAATCCCTTTGTCTGATTTTATTTGAGGTTTAAGGGTTTAGCACACATTATGAATGCAATAAATGTTTAATTTTTTCTAGATAAAAATCACATTTATCATCTATTTAAATACGTTTCAGCAAATAGTGGACCAATCTACAGAATACCAATAATCATATAAAATAAAAATGTCTTTATTTTTGCATTGAAAACTCAAAACATCATCGAATTTGGTAAAAAAAAAAAAAACTCCTATAACCTCATCTATTATGAGAAAAAGGGAGTAATCAATTAATGTTGTTGTTCTCACACTTGAAGGTTTCCACCCTTTACTTAATTAATGTTAGAAAAAAACGGCTAATGTTTTGGGTCAACTAGAAACGACTAATTAAATATCATTTAAGAGAAAAAAAGTTTTAAAAAGATAATAAATTCTTCGGTTTCTTTTCCTTCCATTTATATAAACATGGATGTTGTTGTCAATCATGAATCAAAAACAAAACCAACATATATTTTCCTATATCACAACTCTTTTTTATTCCCTCACAAACTCATCATGGCTTTCAAGAACATGGTCTCTATTTTAATTATCATATGTGTCGTGGTCTCCGCAAATGCTCAGTTGCCGCAGTTTCCGGCTGACGCTATGCCAGGACTACCTGACATAATGAAATGTTGGTCAACGATAGTCAATGTTCCAGGGTGCATTGCAGAGTTTTTCCAATCCATATCGACTGGACAATTTGGCCATATAGGTCCTGCTTGTTGCAAGGCAATTTTAGACGTTGATGTCAAATGCTTGTCGAAAACTCCATTTAATCAAGTTTTGCCTCGCCAACTTAAGGAACAATGTTCAAAAACCGTTGCTGGAACTCCTCCTATATTTAATTAGAATTTAGAAGGAATTATGTTAGCTGTTTTTACATTTTCCATTGTTATTTTCATATATAGAGTCAATTTGGAAAATGTACTACTCATAAAGTACAAGGATATAAAATATGCACTATAACATTTTCCCTCGACATAATCGCGCAATTTTTTAAAAAAATATATATACATTTATTCAGTTTTTCAATATATTACTTCAATGGAAGTATCGTCTCCCAATAATATATGGCAAAGCATTTTTATTTTACAATATATTGTTTTTGCCACTAAATTTTTTTAATCATTCAGTTTCGATTAATAAAATTATCAAAATTTAAAATCGATTGTTAACTAATTGATTGTGAATTCAATTTTCTCAACTTGAAAAGTCAATGAAACGATGATCTAGAATACTAAAAAGGGTGCTTTTATAATTATTTCAAGCCCAAATCCTTTAAAAAAAACAAACATTCGGTCGTAAAGAAGTAATGCCTTTTTGCTTCTTGTTTTGAGAAACAATAATATTTTTAGGAGGTATATATAATACGAAATTGCATATTTTTGTTTTTTGAAACTCGTCTTTCATTGGTAACTAAAAAAAGTCTCCAAGATTTTTTGAAAAGTCATTTATTGCATATAATAAATTTTCAAGAATTTACGTTCAAATCGATGGTATCTCATGTCTGAAACAATGTATCAAATAAAAGAAAGATAACAATCCACTGTCTGTATCGCGATTGTTATGAGATTGTTATTCATGAACACAGCGAATGAAATAGAAAACTTAATTAAGTTTTTAACACTTAAACAAACTTTCTGTTGGCTAGCCCTAAAAATCTTTTTTTTTCTTCTTTTTGTTCTAAAACATCAAAATACACTATTTATGAAGTATTTCACCCACTAAACTAGACAATGTAACCTCTCTATACTGAATATTTATAAAGAGAGGTTCTATCATGGCAAGAATATATTGCAACTCAACTCTAATACTACGTATGTGAAATAAGGACAACTCATAAATTAACGAGGAGTTGGTGTTTGTGGGCCTTGTGGCGAATGTTGAGTTTGTTACAAATTTGTATAACCTTGTATATTTGGTCCTATAAATTGGGCCTTATTTAAAGACGAGCCAATATACTGTATAACATATAGGGTCTGATTGATAACCTCAAACGAGGTTCGTTTGCAAACGAACTTCGTTTGGTTACCAATCGGCACTTCGTTTGCAAACGGAGAAAAACTTCGTTTGTAACGTCGTTTCCAAACGAAGGTT
>OVAF01000462.1:0-40103 GCA_900406245.1 Odontarrhena argentea | reverse complement strand
CGATCAACCATTACGATTAAGATTTGAACAAGCACGACCATCTATAAGTAGCTTAGTTCCACGATTAGAGCCACCTATGCAAAAAGTAGACTTATACAAACAAAATATCGATAAGGAATTAGAAGAAGACTTAGGAGATAAAATATCCGCTTTATCTAATCAAATTGCAGAAATAAAAAGAAAATTATGAATACTGAGAAACAAATTCTGTTTTTAATACAGTTATATTTAGGAACCCTTAAGATAATACAGCTTATTATAGACACTATTGAGATATATGACTATTATTTCGGCGACTTAGACGAAATAATCACAAAATATTAAAGTAGTAAAATATAACGAGAGTATTTCAGAAAGATTTTTTAAGCCAAAAGAGTATATGAGACGATGGCCCACTTGAGAATGGGAGCCCCTAATTTGATCCAATCATGTGCCGACATGTCAGCAATAATTCTCACGTGTGGAATAAGCTTTACACTCTATAGTCCACGTCCTCTTACGCACGTGCCATCAGTCTCTCTCTCGCCGTGACGCTTTTTTCTCTCTCACTGTCGTCGTCTCTTTTTCCATGAAAGCTTCCTTAAACTTAGACTAGAGATCTCTCTCTTTCTCTCAGAGAGGAAGCTTTCTCCAATTTCTGAAAAATCAAGGTTTGTGATATCTTCTTCTCCTTCTGCTTCAGTTTGAATCGTTTCGTTTCCCGCATTATTATGATTCGAATCTGTACAAGTTCTGGAGTTTCGATTGATAATCTCTTTAAGCTTTAGGTGAATCGTTAATGGAGAATTGATTTCACTTCTGTTAGCATTTCATCTGATCGATCTGTGTCTTCATTTAGTTAAGTTTCTCATCAGATCGGCCTTCGCTTGGTAAATTCAATTCTGGATGCATCTTTTGTATGATTTCATAGCTAGATCGATTCTCTGAAACTTGAAGCAATTTCTAGAGGTTTTTGGTTTGTTAATTTCAAATTCGAAAACCTGAGACTGAGAGTGATGTTTTGATTTTTTGACCAGGTCAGGTCAACAGAGATTCGGAGCTTGATCAATGGAGTCGTCGTGTGATTGTTTCGAGACGAACGTGAATCAAGATGATCTCTTAGTGAAATATCAGTACATCTCAGATGCGTTGATTGCTCTCGCCTACTTCTCAATCCCACTAGAACTTATATACTTCGTCCAGAAATCTGCTTTCTTCCCTTATAAATGGGTGCTTATGCAGTTTGGAGCCTTTATTATTCTCTGTGGAGCTACTCATTTCATTAATCTATGGATGTTCTTCATGCACTCCAAAGCCGTTGCGATAGTCATGACTATCGCTAAAGTCTCTTGCGCCATTGTCTCCTGTGCTACTGCATTGATGTTGGTTCATATTATCCCTGATCTGTTAAGTGTTAAAATTCGAGAATTGTTTCTCAAGAAGAAAGCTGATGAGTTAGATAGAGAAAGAGGTCTTATCTTGACTCAAGAGGAGACTGGGAGGCATGTGAGGATGCTTACTCATGAAATCAGAAGCACCCTTGATAGACATACTATATTAAGAACTACTCTTGTTGAGCTCGGTAAAACTCTTTGTTTGGAAGAATGCGCGCTGTGGATGCCGTCACAGAGTGGTCTGTATATGCAGCTTTCGCATACTTTGAGCCACAAGATACAAGTTGGAAGTAGTGTGCCCATAAATCTGCCGATAATTAACGAACTATTCAATAGCTCTCAAGCAATGCACATATCTCATACATGTCCTTTGGCTAAGATTGGGGCTCCGGTTGGGAGATATGCGCCTCCCGAGGTTGTTTCTGTCCGTGTACCTCTTCTGCATCTCTCGAATTTCCAAGGCAGTGACTGGTCTGATCTCTCTGGCAAAGGTTATGCTATTATGGTCCTGATTCTCCCTGCAGATGGTGCAAGGAAGTGGAGAGACCATGAGTTAGAACTTGTCGAAGTCGTGGCGGATCAGGTTCATCTCTTCACTTATAAATTCCTGTTAGTGTATCAGATTGCATTCTTAGCCTTGGCTTGGTATTTTGTCTCTCTTACTCTCAATCTATTCATTTAGGTGGCTGTGGCTCTCTCACACGCTGCAATCTTGGAAGAATCAATGCACGCTCGTGACCAGCTTATGGAGCAGAACTTTGCTTTAGACAAGGCTCGTCAAGAGGCAGAGATGGCTGTACATGCTCGAAATGATTTCCTAGCCGTCATGAACCACGAGATGAGGACACCGATGCACGCCATCATCTCTTTGTCTTCTCTTCTCCTCGAGACTGAGCTATCTCCAGAGCAGAGAGTTATGATCGAGACAATCTTAAAAAGTAGTAATCTTGTGGCTACACTCATCAGTGACGTTCTGGATCTGTCGAGATTGGAAGATGGGAGCTTACTCTTGGAAAATGAACCGTTTAGTCTCCAAGCAATTTTTGAAGAGGTAACTAAACCCTCCATTAGTAAACCAGAGAAGTCCAGTATATTAACATAGAATAACCGGGGTGCTTTGAATCTGCAGGTCATCTCTCTGATAAAGCCAATCGCGTCAGTAAAAAAACTATCAACGAATCTGATTCTATCTGCAGACTTACCAGCCTATGCTATAGGTGATGAGAAACGTCTAATGCAAACTATTCTCAACATCATGGGCAATGCTGTGAAGTTCACCAAGGAAGGCTATGTCTCCGTAATAGCCTCTATCATGAAACCCGAGTCCTTACGAGACTTACCATCTCCGGAATTCTATCCAGTTCTGAGTGACAGTCACTTCTACCTATGCGTGCAGGTTAGTCCCAATCTACATTACTAAATGGAAAAACTGTAGGTATTTAATTCTGAGTGTTGTAAATGTTATAATGTTGGTGCAGGTGAAGGACACAGGGTGTGGAATTCACACGCAGGACATTCCTTTTCTCTTCACCAAATTTGTTCAGCCTCGGAGTGGAGCTCAGAGGAACCATTCCGGTGCAGGACTGGGTCTAGCTCTGTGCAAACGGTAACGGTCCAAAAGCAAAGATATAAACTGTAAACATATATATATGGTTGAGTATTTGTTGTTGATGGGTGTGGATGCATAGGTTCGTTGGGCTAATGGGAGGATACATATGGATAGAAAGCGAAGGCCTAGAGAAGGGCTGCACGGCTTCATTCATCATCAGGCTTGGTATCTGCAACGGTCCAAGCAGTAGCAGCGGATCAATGACGCAACGTCTTGCAGCTAAATCACAAAGCAGAGCTTGGAACTGGTGATGATACGTTTACACGATATTGTGGAGAGACATTTTTTAATTAGACAGCAAGAGAAAAGTTGGGGGTATTTATTTTATATACATGACCAGAGACGGTCTACTCTTAACTTATTGGGTTTTGTTGGATGAAATTTGTAAATAAATACTAAATATACCCGAAGATGTATCTTTGTGTTTTCATTTCACCAACTTTGATTGAAGTTTATTTTGTAAAACACTAATACTGTAACTCCAACAAGCATATAACCGTAACTTTTTATATTATTGATGGAATGGTTGCATATAGGATTTGGTTGGTCTAGACCTTTTTGCAACCTTGACATATAAGTGAGTGATGAACCCATTAACAATTACTGTAACTCCTTTAGTCATTATTTTCCTTCTTTGCATACGTACCCTAGCTATCATCTAATGNAATTTTTGTCTTTCCCCAAAAAAAAAAAAAAAAAAAAAAAAAAAACTAAAATATGCCCATAACAACTAAGATAAGACCAAGCCCTACACCCGAAGCTTCTTGGTTAAAAAATGCCTATAAAATACAAATCATTCAGAAATTAAAACAAATTAAATATTTAGATTTTGTAAGAGAAAACATTACTATGTTGACTCAAATTTAAACGTGCACCCAATCAAGTCT
This sequence comes from Odontarrhena argentea, assembly GCA_900406245.1. Taxonomy (NCBI): domain Eukaryota; kingdom Viridiplantae; phylum Streptophyta; class Magnoliopsida; order Brassicales; family Brassicaceae; genus Odontarrhena; species Odontarrhena argentea. The sequence continues at coordinate 36,234 of OVAF01000462.1, read as the reverse complement.
CTTCCCTCCAACATCTAACTAACACTTGTCCTTTAATCTTAACATATAATAAGGCCATAATTTTATATAGATCAAACTCTAACGAACCAAGCAACACAAGAACACAAAAAAAAAAAAAAGCTTTTATCAATGGGACGAACCACATGCGCCGCACCTTCCTTACTCCTCCTTGCATTGGTGGTGGTTGTGGCCACTGCCGATCACTACGAGCCACCACAACCTTACATTCTCAAACCACCTACCTCCTACACATCACCGGTTAAGACTGATCCATACTTGCTGAAATCAAACCCTGGCATCGCCATCGAAGGTCACATCTTGTGCAAATCTGGCTACGAAATCTATTCTATCCAAGGTGTGCAATCATATATAATAAAATTATGCATGATGAATCATTTTAATATCATTGAATACACATTTTAACCGACTCATAGTGATTTATATGTTTAATGATTCACCATGTTAGTTGAGGAATCATTGTTCAAATCTTTTATACTATGGTTAATTGGTGTTCTTCGCGGACGCTTTAAAAAGCAATAAAACTTGGATTTCCAATTTATATATATGCATCGTAGATTAGTTTGAGTTTCGGTTTATAATTACTTTGGTTATCAAAAAAAAAAACTGTAAATTAATTCACATTTTACTCTTGATCCCCTGTGTTCAAAATATATTTGGAATATTATCGTAACATTTTATATAGTCTCGTCCTAAAATATTATATATTATTGTACCTTCCGAGCTCTCTCTTTTGGGGCTCATAAAATACTCTAGCGCGGACTGAGCTAAACCGGTGATATATGTACTTGACAGGGGCCAAGGTTAAGGTTGTGTGCCCTATGGTGGACTCATACGGAAAGCTAGTGGCTAAGGTTACAATCTCAAGCTATCCAACGGACTTGAAGGGATACTTCTACTTCGTCACCTACGGACTCTCCCATAAGGTGAAGAACATCAATGGCTGCAAAGTGAAGCTTGAGAGCTCTCCAGTCTCCAACTGTAAGACTCCCACTAATGTCAATAAAGGTGTCACCGGAGCTCCACTCTCTTCCGACAACTCCAAGTTTCTTAAGGAAGACAACTTGAAGCTCTACACCCTTGAACCTTTCTATTTCTCTAGCCCCGTGGCTCCCAAACCAGTTTAATTACTAGGGCTTCAAAATTTATGTACAAATTAAATCAATTACTAGATTGTCTTTATATTAATTGATTGTGTTTTTGCTCTATCATCTTTATTCTTTGTGTGTTTAATTAGCTATGTTTTTTCAAAAGAAACTTATGACTAGAAAATTTCCCATCGAAATATATATATGTATCTTCAGACAATTGACCAAAACATGTAATATTTTGAATAATATGATACATTCTCAAATTTCCAAATCATTAAGAATAAGATGTGAACAGAAAAAAGAAGAATATGTAAACGGAAAAAAAGAAGAATTAAAATGTTACTTTGATGTGATTATTATACAATATCTATAAACTACAATGGATCGACGAATTAATAAAAAATTTGGTTCTCATTTAGTTTGTTCAAAATATAGCACAATACGTTGAGTAATAATGTTAGAAATTCATATGCAATAAATGGTTCATGAATATCATATATTAATCTATAAATATTTATACAAATATAAATAACTATGAAAATTTACTAAAAACAAAATATTTCTAAGTTATCTTTTCTTAAAAATTATATTTTTAGAGTTCTTTTAAATTCCATATAATAAAACTCATAGTTGATTATATTTTTTTACGGTAGCTAGGACTCACTAAATTAATAATATGGAAAGAAACTGAAACCAAACCTTTGATTATGGTTTGAATAATAATAAAAAAGTGGCTGCACGTCGTCCTCTAAACTAGACACTTGTGGTTGCGTAATAATGCAATGACGACTAGGACCATGCACGAAGCTAAAACGTGCGCCCAAGTTACAACCCTTATTCTCATTTATAAACCTTATCACTAAAACCCTATATATATAACTCTCATCGTACAACGTTGTTTCTTCAATAAATCAAAACACATTCAAACGTCTACAATTAATTATAATACAGTTGAAAATTAGCTCACAAAATGGCCCTAAAATGTTCGTTGTTCTTCATTGCCTACATGATTCTTCTCTCTGCCTTGTTTACGGCCGGAGTAGGCACGATCTCTGAGGGAGATGAACGTCTGCTTTCTTCGATGATTGGAGTTCAAGGTCTCATCTACTGCAAACAAGGCTCTAAGCTTACCCCTCTCCAAGGTATTTTTAGAGATGATATTATATTGGTTACACAAAATGAAAAACCAAAAGATTATGTATTCACATATCACTGATTCATAGACATTATACTGGCTGCTGATTTGAAAAAAATTCATAGATTCAAATATTTTAATTATTGGATAATTTTTAAGAATGTATAATAATTAGAATTTTGAATAAACAACTAAGGTTTTAGTTTTTGAATTTAAATTTGAATAAAAGTCAAGTGAGATTATCCGTACAATATTCCTTATAGGTGTCCCTTTTTTTGAATCGGGTATAAGTACAAATAACCTATAATTCGTACCGATTGAATTGGATAACAAATATTTAAAATTCATAGATATTCAATTTATGCTCACCTTTAATAGTTAATACTATATATGCATAAATTATCATTTTCTTTGTATGACAAAATTCACTAAAAAAAAAAAAAATGTATATACAGTATAAGCACACGTTTTTCTTAAGAAATATAAAACTGAAGTTTTTTCTCTCAACCAAATTAAAACTGAATTTAAAATAAAATATTTCTCTATGATAAACTGAATAAATTTCTATTGATATTATCTTAAAAAAAAAAAAAAGTAAACGCTAAAACTCAGTAGTTTAGTAACTTTAGTTTTTTGGTTGAAAAAAAAAAAAAAAAAGTAACTTTAGTTTAAAGACTGTTATAATTATAGCTGTAAAAGTATACTTGTTTCCTAAATTTGTTTAAATAGTTAATAACAATGCGAGAGAAAAGACGCTGATAAACATAATGTTTCCTAAACATAATAAAATGTTTCTGTCACGCGCCGCACCATTTTGTAAAAATGATTTTTCTGTAAAAACAGAACTTTGGGTGGGTTATAGTCCACACTTATTTGCGACACGCGCTATACGCGCGAGTGGTGCGCGTGCGTTTTGTTTCCCGATTAAAGTTATAGCGCAACTGGGCTTTGGTTACTAGAGTAATTGGGTCCAACGTTTATGATTTTCAACAAAACTTAAACTAAAACTGTAAGTTTTCCGTTTCCTTAAATTGCCGCATTATTACAAGGTAAAAACGTAAGAAATGTGCAACCAAATGACACCTCTAATTTTTTTTGTTTCTCAACAATTTGTCAAGTGAAGATCTTATATAAATATAAAAATAAAAAAAATCGTATAACAAGATTGATGTATTCCACTGAATTTATGTTACGAAATAAAAATCCATAATTTTCGTCATTATTTTAGGCCATATCCAATTACTGAACTTATATTATTTCATATGTTAAGTTTTATTTTTTAAAAATTAGATTTAGCGATATTGAACATGAATTCAAAATTAAATTGTTATTTTAAATTATAATTTATTTTTGATAGCTAAAATATTGCTGTATTTGAATGAATGAAGCAATTGCATATGTTAAAAGACGATATTAAGAATGTAAAATAAATTTGTAGGTGCGGTGGCTAGGGTGACATGTGAGACTGCGGACGAATATGGTTACGAGGGAGAAGATGTAACAGTACTTAGCCAAGCGACCGATGCAAAGGGCTATTTCCTAGCAACTCTTTCTCCATCAGAGATGAAGAATTACAAAACCTTGAAAATCAAACAGTGTAGAACGTTTCTTGAGCTTTCTCCGGCTGATAAATGCTCTTTTCCGACTGAGATCAACCGTGGAATCAGTGGAGCCATTCTCCAAAAATATCGTCTTCTAGAAAACAAACTTAAGATGAAACTTTTCACCGTTGGTCCTTTTGTCTTTTCACCAGAGGAGAATGATCAGGACAAATTTATACCTAATGGCTACTAAATTTAGCAATGCTTTGAATTAATGGGACACATTCATATATAGGTGATCCCTCAATTATGTGTTATGGTTTTTTTTTTATCTATTATGGTGAATTTTGGTGGTTAGCCACACTAAAATTAAATGATATAAATACCTATGAAATTTGATTAATTTATATTTTGCATTTGATCGTCAAAATTAATTAATAAATTCAAGAAGAGTGAATCGAATATAACTTATATATGTCATCGAAATATATATGGCATTGTCACTGAACTAACAATATCAAGATAAAAATTGTCCATTGCAATAATACACCAAGATCTCGTACATTCCAACCATCACCTTCACCAAAACTAAATCATTTAGATATCATGATATACTTGTAATTTAAGGCATCTCTACAAATGGACAAGTGGATCAATTAGATAATCTGACGGCTATATCACACATGTTAACTACGTCCAAAACACTTGCACATTAAATCGAACAAATAGATCGATGCTCTATCTGATTCTTTATTCTTTCGTTATAATTAACATTATTCTTAATTATAATGTTTATACAGTATATATAGGCAGACACCTCCATTAATGTAGTTTGCAATAGGCAATTTACATATATCCAATTATTACACTTTGGACATATACCTATATATATATATATATTTTTTAATAGTTTTTGCCAGTGAATAGTGATCAGTACTGGGGAATTAACAAACACAACTAGTAAAACTTGCCTTAAATATGAAAATATGCACATGCTTTAACCGCGTAATTCGAACAACTAGTACTAGTGGCTTTTGCTTAACTAAATACAACGATACCTTTAATTGATTAAATATACAAATACATTTTATATAATCAATTATGTTATCTATGCTTGAGATTTATGAAAGTCGTTTAAATTTGCTTTAGTTACGCAAACGGTCCACCTCCATTGGCATTGCATGGATTTCTTCACGCGTTCTATTTACTATTTATCACTATCAAAGAAAACGTTGCCGTTTTTAAGACAGTCTTTTCTTCAACAAGAGAAAATGAGGAAGACTTGGTTAACCATATATACTAGAGAATTCAGACACGTTTTAATAAAGAAGTCAACGTCAATGTTCTACCAAATTTAGTTCTCTCATTTCGTTTTACATTTATCTAAACAATTAAAAAATTGACCAATCTTGCATCTTCTTTTTGATAACTCAAGATAAATCTAAGGTTTATGGAGGAAATTAGTGGATCTAATTTGGAGCATATGTGTCCCAATTCCATCTTCTTACCCCTNTTTCCCCCTCATCACGAGATCTCGAATAAACTTTTTTTTTTTTTTTTTTATCTATATTTATGATTGATTACTTAAATTGTTAGGTAGTGGTTGGAGATTATTTTAGAATTAATCTGGTTTCATCACAAAAATTCACTTAAAAATAATATAAGTGGAATTCAGATTTATAACTGAATATTAAAATTATTTTCAAAGTTTATTAATTATCATGAGAAGATAATATATTATGATTCACAGTCTCACACGTAACTGCAGACAAATCTGAATTTTAAAGACACTTATAAAAAGCCAAAATTAGTTGACATTATTGTTTCTTTATACATAGTCCAAACAAATTTAATTAATAATGTGTTAACACATTTTAATTCATAGAAATGTGGTCAGATACATATATATATATAGGCAGTGGCGGATCTAGAAATAATTTTCATCAGGGGCAAGAATAAAAATCATCAAATAAAATACTAAAAAATTACTATCATCAAAACAAAACACCCTACAAAATTACCCTACGCTCACTCATAGATTGAAGTGAAGAATCTTCGTTAGAAATTTCGCAGTGAACAGATAAAATCAAGACTTCAATGAAAATTCTTCTGAAAGTTAGAGAAGAAGAAAAAATAAGAAACGACGGCTTTTGGGATCTGTGGTAAAACAAGTAAACCCTTAATTTCAGTTACAAAATAATTTTTCTATTTTTTTTTCTTTTTCTAAATCACAAAATAACTCTTCCGAAAATTGGACTAACTAATATGGGCTTTTTTTAAAAAAAAATGGACTTTATACATAAACATGTATTAAGATATAATAACAAAGGGGCTTAGACCAAATTTTTTTTTTTAACAAGGGGGCATTATGAAATAGTCTTAATAAACTACACTAACCAAAAAAAATTCATAGGGGGCATGTGCACCTCCCTCTCACCACGTACGTCCGCCACTGTATATAGGTATAAAATTAAGTAAGTTATCAAATATCTGTCTACCAAAAAATTAGTTATCAGTTTCTTAAACATTGTATTTAAACTGACTCTGTTTACAAAACATATCCAAATACGTATCTCTCGGCTGTCTTCTTAATTGACTTAAGAACATGATTATTGTTCCCACCAATTTAATGTACCGGGATTAAATAAATTCTCCAATAATTGGATTTGTTACAACTATATATTTTTTTTTTTTTTCTCATCATCAAAATTAAACGTATATTAAATTGGATTCGAATCCAAAGATTCCAAATGGTAGTATTATGATGGCATAAATTGTATTCGAATCCAAGACGGTAACTCTATGACAACACTAACACAAACCGATAGCCGCTAGACTACAAGTTATAGTCTACTTATATATAAAATAAATACACACTGTTGTGTTTTGTTTTTTTTTTTTTTGGTTGCATTGAATATACATATTTGTTTGCAAAATAAAATTTTGGATTAGGATTGAAAATATGTTATCAAATTTGTCATTCTCTAAGATGCATGGAAACTTCCTAGTATACAGTTTATAAAACGAATTTTATTTGCAATCTGGTCTCTAGTCTATTAAAGTTTATAATGTCAAGATCTTGACCATTTTTGGTAATGTTCTGTAATGTGCTGTTTTACCAACATGTTATATATATAATGGATAATTTTTCGTAAAAGGCCTAACGTTGGTTGACAATTTTATTTTACGAAAACCTCCCTGATTATACAATTTCAAATTGCGTTAACTGAAGTTGTTCAATATTTGACTTTCAAGTAAAATCATAAATCATTTAAAAAAAAAAAAATTAACCTTCAACTTAAACATACCCATATGTAATTGTCAATGATGGAGGAGTTAACTCCCTAGTTACGGTGATTTTATATCTAATTTTCAATTGAGAGAAAGACCGGCCAATACGTGTGAATATTATAACAATTTGGTATATATATGTGTTTGAATTTTGTGACACCGTCACAATTATATATATGTACACACATTATTATTGACTTGAACTTGTATGTAATCAAATTCAACGTCGTCAAAAAACCCTATAAATAATCCAACACACTTAAACACAAACTTATCCAACCCAAACACAATTAATAAGCTCTAAACAAAAAAAAGATCAAAAGATGTCTCAAATACTCATCTTGTTCTTGGTCCTCTCTTTATCATTATCTCCTTCTCTTGCGGCCGATCCTCCAGCCCCAGGAAATGACACATCGCCTTCAAATGTATGTCGATTCGCGCCCGATCCATCGTACTGTCGGTCGGTCCTACCAAACCAGCCGGGAGATATTTACTCCTACGGTCGTTTCTCTCTACGACGGTCCATCTCACGTGCCACTCGGTTCATGTCTCTCATCGAAGATCAGCTAAACCGTAAGGGCAAAGTGGCTGCTAAATCCGCGATACGAGCACTCGAAGATTGCAAATTCCTATCTGGCTTGACCATGGACTACCTCTCTAGTAGCTCAAGGACCGCTGATGCAACCAAAACGTTGCCATTGTCTAGGTCCGAGGATGTTCTTACGTTTCTAAGTGCTGCGATCACCAATGACCAGACTTGTCTCGAAGGACTTACATCAACCGCGTCGGAAAGTGGTCTCTCCGCTGATCTTTTCAACGATACAAAACTCTATGGAGTCTCTCTTGCTCTTTTCTCCAAAGGTATAATAATTAATAATAATCCCGTATCTCTATTTTTCATAATTTAATTATGCACGTAATCTTCTATAATGTGGCACGAAATCTTCCTTTGATTCGTTTTTTATTTCTACAATTCTTGCTTCCATGAAGACTTATTTTCATTTTAAATAAATAGAAGAATGTTAGTAAACCAACCAACGAGGTTTTTTTATATATGAATATGACCAACCAACTAAAAGGCTATACATTCTTAATCAAACACATTTTCTTTTGGTATTTTTTCATTGAACATGTTGCATTAGCTATAAGCAGACCTAAATTTTACACTGAAATATAATCGTAGAACAACACTTAATTTACAACGAAAAAAATTAGTATGTATTCAGAATCCAGATAAAATAATTAACAACACATTTTTCTGCTAAAGAAAAGTTTATGATCACAACACATACTCGTTTTTTTATAGACTGATAATGATTATATTTTCTTTCATTCCAAAAGAATATATATATATATATATATATATATATATATTTTTAAAGTATTTAGTTACAAAATTAATACTCATCTTCACATTTATGTGTTATAAATAAACTATAGTATACCCATATAATTTGGTAATTTGACTTTTGAAGGTTGGGTACCAAGAAGGCAAAGATCAAGACCGGTTTGGCAACCACAAGCAAGATTCAAAAAGTTTTCGGGTTTCCGCAACGGTAGACTACCGTTAAAGATGACGGAAAGAGCACGTGCCGTTTACAACTCCGTTAATAAAAGAAGGCTTCTCCAAACATCAGCAACAGACTCCGTTCAAATAAGTGACATTGTGACGGTGAACCAAAACGGGACAGGAAACTTCACGACTATAAACGAAGCCGTTACAGCCGCGCCGAATAAAACTGACGGTAGTAACGGTTATTTCTTGATATATGTAACGGCAGGATTGTATGAGGAGTACGTAGAGATTCCAAAGTGGAAGAGATATGTTATGATGGTTGGTGATGGCATTAACCAAACGGTTATCACCGGAAACCGAAGTGTCGTTGATGGTTGGACCACTTTCAATTCCGCCACATTTAGTAAGTTTTCATTGACCGTATACTATAACCTCTTAAAATTAATATTCGATAATTTAACAATTTGGTAACTAAAATAATGTTATTTTTATCCTAAAGTTAATTTATGAACCAAATAAAATTTATTAACTTATAAACAAAATTAATGAAGAAAAATAATATGTTATAATACTCCGATCTCCAATTTAAAGAAATATTAATATGTGGTTTAAATTGGACGAGTATAGTTTGAAAATAATATGTGGTTTACATTGGACAAATATACAAATAATTTGTATTAGAGTTTGCCCACCACTAATTAAAAAATCATTTGAGAATATATATATAAATGAAGACATGCATGTGCACAAGACATGGCTTCTTCGTGCAAGTGCAATTGTTAACTCTCTTTTTAGAACCTCCTTTTTCAAATATACATTTGAATATTTTTTCTTAGCAAAACATAAAAAAGAAAATAGTTGCAAGTCCACTTAATCAGCTTTTTATAAAAGACTTTCCCATGCAATCGAATGCGACTTGGTCGGATGGTCCACCCAAAATCTTGGCTCCACGTCAATTCGTCGTGTCCTCAACTAAATACCATTAAATTAAAATGTTTATTTCATTTAAATATGTTTTGTAATATTAACGAACTAATTAATACGTTTAAATTAATGATTACTAACACTACGTTTTGTTTGCAAATTGCAGTTTTATCAGGTCCAAACTTCATTGGTGTTAACATGACAATACGTAACACAGCAGGACCAACCAAAAATCAAGCAGTCGCATTGAGAAGTGGTGGAGACTTCACTGTCTTCTATAGTTGTAGCTTTGAAGCCTACCAAGATACCTTATACACACATTCTCTTAGACAATTCTATCGAGAATGTGATGTATACGGTACAGTCGATTTTATATTCGGTAATGCTGCGGTGGTACTACAGAATTGTAACCTATATCCGCGCCAGCCTCGCAAAGGTCAAGCAAACGAAGTCACGGCTCAAGGTCGTACCGATCCCAACCAGAACACAGGAACATCGATTCATAATTGTACCATAAGACCAGCGGATGATTTGGCTACGAGCAATTATACGGTAAAGACTTATCTTGGTCGGCCGTGGAAGGAATATTCAAGAACCGTTGTCATGCAAACTTACATAGACGGTTTTCTTGACCCGACTGGTTGGAATGCATGGTCTGGTGATTTTGCTTTGAGCACGCTTTATTATGCGGAATACAATAATACTGGACCTGGTTCCAACACTACGAGCCGAGTCACTTGGCCCGGTTATCACATCATTAACGAGACTGATGCTTCCAATTTCACGGTCACAAATTTCCTTGTTGGTGAAGGTTGGATCGGACAAACCGGAGTGCCTTTCCTGGGTGGACTAATCGCTTGATTAACTTTATTTATACTCTACTATATAACATTAATTTCATTATGTCTAGTTATGTGATTTTAATATCATTCATGTGTTCTTTCTTTAAATTAAATAATTAATTGTGAATTCGAGTCAATTTAGGGGTGCTTGATTCATCCCACTCTGATTACAAATTTGTCATCATAAAGAAAAATTTCACTTGTTGATGAGCTACAACATATACTTCTTCGAAATTTATCAAACAATAAACAAATAAACTTAATCTGAAACGAAAGTAGATGGTCTCGTGGTCCAAGCCTAAATGCCACGTGTGCTGTCATGAGTGCCACGTGTCGAAGCTTCATGCGGTTTAGGAAAAATATATAATACAAACCCATTTACCCACCCGGTTTAATTAGATACTCCAAAGCCTTTTCAAAGATAAAGCCCGATTACCCGGTAACTTATCGGGTAGACCCGGATTAGAGCTAGGAATCTCCACCGTGACACCGATTAGATCAATCGGTGTCCTCTCACAAGCCTCCATCGGAAACCTCGACGGCGAAGAAGAAGAGGAACTTGACCCGGTTTCTAAATCCTCGACCGGTTTAAGTGATTCGGGTCGGGTTAACGGGTTTTCGGGGTGAACGGGAGCTCTACAAAGAGGGCAAGTGGATCTTGAACGGAACCAAGTATCAATACAGTCCACGTGAAACGCGTGACTACATTTGGGAAGAAGACGACCTTCGTCACCTTCTTCAAACTCCGATAAGCAAACAGAGCACTCCTCTAATGGAGTCTCCGAGTTGTATAAAAAGATCGGGATCTTCTCCAGAACCGATGGGTCGAGAGGGGAGAGAGCAGAGGAGGAGGAAATGGTGGAGGAGAGAGAGCGGAGATGAGCACGTATACGGCGGCGGATACGGCGGTTCTGACGACGGAATAACCATCTAGCGTAGGTGTGGAAACAGAGGATCATGATGACGGCGAGGAAGAGAATGATTACGGAAGAGAGCATGATCTTGCCGTTGAGTGCGTAGCTTGAAGAAGAAGAAGACGTGTGGGTCACGGTTCCCCAAATTGGTTTGCTGGTTTCTTCTCTGAGACCCATTGTTTCGAAAGAGAGATTTTGAGAAGTGTAGAGTGTGTGATATAATGGAAAGAGAGGATTTTAAGGCACAAGGAAAGAGCTTGGGAAGTTTCCTCTAGGTTGGTTGTTGTTACTTGTTTATATGTTCTGTCTGGGTTTTACCTCCTATTTATACCATTTTTTTTTTCTTTGTTTGGCACACCCAGCAAAAAAACATTCGGTCCCCCTTTATTTAATTTTATTTGTTTACTTTTTTAATTTCTGAGATTTTAGAACATACCCAAAATAATACAACAAAACTGTATAGAATAAAATATTAGGCAGAATGGAATATAATGAAATGGAACCCAATCCTAACCTAACAATATGTCTTGTTTTTTTTTTTTTTTGTCATTTGATTTTCATTAAATATTTTCAAATATTTCTTGACTGTATATAATAAAGAAACATTAAACACATTTTGGACAGGACAGTATGAAAATGGATTTTTTTTTTTTTTTTTAATTTCTTCCTGTTTTCTTACATTTTTTTTTTGCTTTGTTAATTCCTTACATTTCATTCGTTTTATTTAAACACTAAACATATTAATTTACTAACCATTACAAAAATGGAATTACGGAAAATCATTTGTTTTTTATATCTTTTCTGTTTTGTTATATTTTCTTTCATCTTATTTGGTTTGTACCATTAATCTATTTAGCCTCATTTTTTTATCATTAATTTCGTTTTTTTAAGACCATAAACACAATTGTTTACTAACAATTAAAAAAAGTGGAAGTTGATGTGTCATTATAATTGTGAGCAAATATTTTGGAAAATACTTTACCCAAAAAAAAGGTATTTTGGAAAATGAAGTCCTTTTGGGTCAAAAAAAGAAAAGTGTTTGCCACTTTCTTCATAAATCATATGCCAAAAGAAAGTCTAAACAGTTCTTGAACCCACTCGTGAGTTGTTACTTCTCACTTCTCAGTCCATTCATATGCCTAAAGAAACTCGACAAGTCCTTAAACCCACTTTGTGACTTCTCATTCTATTACTGATAATTACTTCACCATCCATACACTACTCTTGTCTTGTGATGATTATGCAATTGAACAATATATTCAGATTATGTATATATACAAGTGTGATTTATATTCACTTAATCTATTATTGTGCTATTTTTTCTTTTACCGGACATGATTACAATCCAGCCAAAAAAACATGCATGCATGATCCATTAGTAGATACGAAACCGTATTCAATTAATAACTAAGTTAACTGACACAAATCAAAGAGTATCATTAAAGTATGCTTGCTTAGATGCAAAGAGACTGTCTCAATCATAGACCTTCTTTTTTTTTGCTTCGATGGATCTTGCACTTGTTCTCTTTATTTTCGTCAAATGTTGCTTTTTTCTTTCGTCTGAGTCATTTTTCAAAAGACCAGTTTTACACATCAGAACCTAATAAGTGTTTTGTCGTTAAGAGGAATGTAAATTGGGTTTCCGTTGGAATTTTCTAGTATGTTTTTTTTTTCAAGTTGATTATGACCTTAATGCTCTTCTCCTTTTTCTGTCTTGTTTCTACTTTTAATAACATTGGTCTAGAAATATGTTAGAAAAATGACAAATTGACAAATGGTCTAAAACTGATATAGTGATTTTCTCCTCATATTCGAAAATAAAATTGTCCAAAACACTAAAATCTATTGGTTTGAGTACTAGATTTATCTTTTATTTCAACAACAATATTATTCTCAATTTAGATTGAATTCCAATTTAATATGTGACACAATAACAATACTAACACAAACTAGTATATTACAAACTGTGATCATTATAGACATCTTTTGTCATCACATATTAAATTTTTATTTTGCCCACACACAACATGGGTGACAAAATTAGTTAATTAATAATAAAATTAACTTATGCTCTTCTCTTATTAGTTGCTCTCACTTTTTTTCTTTTTCTTTTCATTTTCCCCTTTTGCTCACTCGATCACACTTCCACTTTTCTTGTTTCTCGATGCTCATTCACAATTTACAATTATTATACAAAAAGTAGTTTTAGCTTTTAAAAAACTAGCATTTGATGAAAATGTTATTGCAAATGGTATGTTGATGTAGGTTTTATGACTTTATCATTCCCTGGTTTGTTTATACGGCGGCTGTAGATATAGCAAATCCATGGGTTGCCATGTTGGGTGGTAACTTTATTTGATTATTGTTTAACCAATTACACAATTGGAGAAAGAAAAATGTGGCATTATTGGTTTATAAATATAAACAAGGTAGATTGTTTATTGGTCAAAACATTCCCCAAGTTGGGATAAAGTTCTCTTTTCTTCATTCAAGTCCCATGTGATGTGCCATGCAAAGAATCTAGAAATCTATCAAAATTATCAGAGTACTTTTTTACCATATTTTATGTTGAGTGTGTTTGATAACCATCCCAAAAGTGATGAGTTGAATAAAAATATTATTTCAGCTGTTGTTCAATAAATTTTAAAAATGATTCAATTCACATTTCGATGAGAGTTCTGATGATCACATTTTCTTCTTAATTTTTTTTTTTTTCTGGAATTATCTGTTTAAAGTTTTACTAAAGCAGAGGATATTGTTAGCTAAGAAAATGGCAAACAGAGAAGAAGACCATTTACAAAAAGAGTTAGGCTAATAATAGGGACATTTGTGAAAGATAGCTATACATTTATCACAAAAATGTTAATTTCTGTTTAGATAAACCAAATATCTGAATTAGTCAGTATTTAATCACATATAATTGTATACAAATATAACCAAGTTCACTCATTTTTTAGACTGAAATTCAATGAACAATGATATTTTCAAGTATAGGTTATACATATCTACTTTACTAGCTTCTGTAACTCATTAATTAGAATATCTTTATACTGTATCCTAGTAATTAGGGATGTATAAAGAACAGGGAGTCAAGGTCTCACACACATCGGGCCTAGTCATGTTATGGCCAAATTATTTCTTTCACGTCATTTCAAATCCAGATATTAAAACTTGACCCATAAAGGCCATTACACATTGCTGATTACCAATGAGGAGAGAGCCAAGACTTTAGCCAAATGACTCACGAACATATAGCTTGAGAAGAGTGAGTTTTCTTTCGGATCACTCAAAGGCAATGACAAAAACAGAGACCCAAACAGATCAACATTTTGATCTAATCCAAAACCGGATAATGAGCCTAAAGGAAAGAAAAGTTCTCAAAAGACTGAAAAATTCAATCACTTTAACAGTATTCATTTGTCACAGGGAATTATCAAGAAAGCAAGCTTTATGCATATGATCAATGATAAATTTAAATACTATTAAGGAGAAAAGTAAATCAACTAAGTCTCATATTTCTGATTAAAGCAAAAATGTCGAGTAGAACCCAAAATAGCTTTAAAAGTTGTAAACCAAACACTTGCATAGATAAGCTCAAGTCATACATAAACTGACAATAAAGACTATGGAAGGAAGCCATGAGGTAGCTCTTAGACTTAGACCTTGAAACCTCTGCTCTTCCTCTTTCCTCTGGCTTTCTCAAACTTCCTACCTTTGGCACGCACATAAGGCTTGCTGTGGCTGTGTGGCACACCAGGAGCTTTTCCAAAGTGCTTCACTGCTTCACGCGCATTCTTAGGTCCTCTCAGTAGGATCTGCAACCATCAAGGAAAGCTAATTCAATAATCACTACTGCAATACAAAGTCTCTAACATTGAGAAATATCCCAGTAAACTAACAAACTGGTCTTAGAGAGTGCCTAATTTTCATACACTACCAAGCACCACAAGATTTGGATGGTGGGAACAACAATCTCAACTTCAAATGAACAAGAAACCAGATTAAGCATCATGCACCAAGACAAAGTCGACCAAATTCTAAAATTTTCCACATTTCAATTCAACAACGGAACTAAGAGGGAGACTTCAATTTCCAAATAATGTCATTTCTACAGAGAAAAGTGATGAAGCCAAGTGGAAAATACCGTGTTCTGGCCAAGAGGGGCACGAAGAGCGAGCTGATCAAAAGTGAGACACTCTCCACCAGCCTTCTCAATCCTAGCTCTAGCCCTCTCGGTGAACCTCAAAGCAGTAACTTTAATAGCCGGAATCTCATGGACTCTTACATCATCAGTAACAGTACCAACAAGAACAGCAATCTTCCCATCCTAATAGATCAAAACAACACACTCATTTCACGAACCACCCACATAACATCGATAGCCAAACACCAAAATCATACCTTTCCATCCATGTAGCGAACCAAACGAGAGAGAGACAATGGAGCTTTGTTCACTTTACTCATAAACAAACGCTTCAATATCACAGCATTGAACTTACTCTCCGTCCTCCTCACCAGAAATCGGTACAGCTAAAATCACAGTTACAGGAGACGAATCAAAACCCAAAAAACACTTTCAAATCAACATTTCATGAGTTGAGATATGTACCTTGACAAGGAGCTTGAGATAAACATCGTCTGATTTAGGAGCAGTACGCTTCGTCTTCTTGCTCTTACCTCCAGCAATCAAATCGATACCCTAAACACAAACCCATAACAAGCTTAAAGCAAGAACCCATAAGCTAAAATGACGATTACAAGTGATTCAAAAGAGATCAAAGACAAACCATTGTCGCTGCTACTGATGAAGCGGCTCTAGTGCCTTGGTCTTCTATAACCTAAAAAAAACTAATCTTTAGGGTTTCTTTGGGGTTATAATCCACTACACTCGACTACACCGTACACCATTCAAAAGCCCATTAAGAGAACTACTGGGCTTGTTAATGGGCTTAGGGCTTGACGAAGAGAGTTGTATATTCCGGCTATATCCTCCGCTCTCGCAATTTCGCCGGCAGAGAAAGATGGAGATGCCAGAAGCTACTCAACAACAAGCACCGGAGGTTTCTACAAATCAGACGATTTACATCAACAATCTCAACGAGAAAGTGAAGCTCGATGGTGATCGATCAATTTTCTTCTTTTTTTTCATAGTTTCTCTGATATCTTCTTCAGTTGATTGAGATTTTAGTCTTCTTTGTTCTTTTGCAGAGCTCAAGAAGTCTCTGAACGCTGTCTTCTCTCAGTTCGGGAAGATAATTGAGGTTTTGGCGTTTAAGACGCTTAAGCATAAAGGACAAGCTTGGGTTGTCTTTGAGAATTCTGAATCTGCTTCTACTGCTATTGCTAAAATGAATGGCTTCCCCTTTTACGATAAACCTATGGTACCATTCTACATTCCAATTCTTGAAATTTCTGATTTTGTAGTTGATGGATTTGGTTGTTTCCTAGAGTCCTTGGAATGGTTAATTCGGGCTTTGAAGCTATTACTTAGTTAGTGATTACATGAAATGCAACTTGGGAAATCTACACTTTAGGCTGCGGAAAATTATTTAGCGCTTCTTTCGATTCGCTGAGAAATTCTCTTATATTTATAGCTTCTGTTGAAATACTTTATCAATCATTGTGCTATGTTATCTTGGCAGAGAATACAATTTGCCAAAACGAAATCGGATGTTGTTTCTAAGGCCGATGGTACATTTGTTCCTCGCGAGAAAAGAAAGAGACAAGAGGAGAAAGGTGAAACGATTAAGTTTTCATATCTTGGCTCAATTTTGTCCGTTGTCGCAAATGTGACATATATGTTTATTGTTCTATATTTCATTCCCATATTCTGTATTTATCAGTTAGTACTAACATCACATACTATGTGAAGCCGTAGATGATTTGTTATTTTGCAACTTTTGAACCTATAAACTGTCTGTTGCTGCGTCTAAAAGCCGTCTTTGGAAGTGCAGGAAGCAAGAAAAAGAAAGACCAGCACCATGATGCTACACAGATGGGTATGGGCATGAACTCAGGATATCCAGGAGGCTATGGAAATGCACCTCCTGTAAGTCATCTCAACATTGTCTCTGCACTCTCTCACATTCGTGCTTTCGAGAGACCAACTTATTCTCATCATTCTTCTTATTGCTACTCTTTTCATAGCTTTCGCAAGTACCATACCCTGGTGGTGTGAATTCCAATCTTCCCGAGGCACCAGCACCACGAAATAACATCCTCTTTGTCCAAAACCTTCCTCACGAGACAACCCCGATGATGCTTCAGATGCTGTTCTGCCAGTACCCTGGTTTTAAGGAGGTTAGGATGGTTGAAGCCAAACCGGGTATTGCCTTTGTGGAGTATGCAGATGAGATGCAGGCAGAGGTTGCAATGCAGCTACTTCAAAGTTTCAAGATTCAGCAAAACTCTATGCACATCACCTATGCCAAGAAATAAGATGATTTGGTAGTTTCCATGAGATCTTTGTATTTGTCACTGTCACTTATTTCCATGGGTTATTGTGATTTGCAACAAGGGAAACTTTTCTCTCCGCTGTTTTGTTGTAGAATTTTATTTAGAATCTTACAATTATCTGTTAACTTGATCTAAAATTTGGGTGGTTAAAAACTTTTATATTGGATACAACTACAAGTATATATATGACCATAACCAAAACTTGGAAATATGAGGTTTATGGATAAATTTCTAGTTATAAAAAGAAAGAAGAAGCAATGATTAGGTGATGTAGGAATGGTCAAAGAAAAGTCTGTGTAGTGTAGCTGTTTTTCTTTGTTGCTTGCTTACGTAATGGAATTGTAGGTCAAAGCTCTTGCGTCAACAAGAGAATCGAGTGAGCTCCCATCATACACATACACACACACACACACACTGCATTGAAGTTATGGAACAACAAAAGCATTAAGTAGACGAGAGATGATGGTTCAATAAATGAGAGAGTGAACTTTTGTAGTAGGAGGAACACACGAGTGGAGTGGTGATATACGAACACGTCAGCATTAATGTTGTGTTTTTATAGATTTGGCCATGACTTCATTGTCCGACTCTGTCTCTTCTTTTTACCAACACCAAAAAAGATTTGTTGCTGTTTCATCTCTCGTGACACCATCTAGTTTTTGTTATAATGTTTTTATATATATACATGACACTTTCTTTTCTTCTGAATCAATCGGGCCAAGCTTATATTAGTAGTAAAACATGTACATGTATAGGTAAGCATTTCAAAACATCATATGCTAAGTATTTTCTTATCAACCAACCAACTTAAAATGCGATTATAATATTTTGTTGTGCATTGTGGAGGCCATGACATTTTAAACTACACACTAAACAATTCACATGATTTTAGAATATACAGAAGTGAGTGGTATCAACATAGGGACCTTACAAGCTCATCATCATATGATTTTGAAATGTTTTTTTTTTTTTTAAATTAATGAATGAATATGTTAAAGAGAGAGCAACACGCAAAGCCCTACGTGCACTCTTTCATTATTCCTCTCTTCTTTTGCCCCCAACAGCCTTTGACAACCTACCTTCCCCTTTTTGACCCCTCCTCCCCCTCACACTTACTTGCTACTTACTCTAATGTTTTTATTCACAGAGATCACTAAAAACTAAAGTAATAAGATTTTGTTATGCAATTTACAATCTAGTTGCCAAAAATGTATAACTTGGATACTTAATTTTGAAGTGTTTCAAATTTTCAATATTAGATTACGAAAAAGCAAAGTAGCATATTCAGCGAGAGGAAATTAATTTGTTTTATTTTTGTTCTTTTGTAATTCACTTCACTCCGTTTAGAAATATCTTCAATTTATTTTTGGACACTATATGCCTTTTGAAAATATATCTAAATCTAAGTTTGGTAAATAAAACTTAAAATGTTATTCAGTTGATTTTCATTAATTGTGATCAAATATTTTTATGATTGAAATGAAAATATTCTAGAAACAAGCGAATATCTAAAATTTCCAATTTACAATTTACGTTTTATGTTTTAATACCAACGAATTATTTAACGAATCATCGATATCTGGTCGGAAAAAAATCCACAATAATCCTCCCACTAATAAATTGTCTAGTTTTTTTATTTTCTTGGTCATAAATTTTATACTTTGTTGTATAGGATAAATAAATAAATAAATATGTATATATATATATATTAGGGCTATTAAGGTGAATATACCCATTTAAAGTTTTATTTTAGTAAGTAACCCACTCTCAAAATCAATTAGTTTTCCTAACCTTTTTTTGTATTTTACCTAAATTAAATAACTAAACTACCCCTCTCTCAATTCTAATATAAACTATCACATCCTATCACATTTAATTCTCTCACTTCATAACTTTACTATTCTTTTTCTTTTTTTTTTTCCTTTTTTCTCTCTCTCTCTCCTCTCTCTCATTCTTCTTCGTCTTTCTTCTTCTTTTTTTTTTTTTTTCTTTTTTTCATATTTCTCATTTCCTAGATCGAACTCGTTAACGAAAGTTGTAACAACTATCGATTCCGTTATAGGTATAACAATGAATGTAGTTGTTTGCTTGATCATTTTTTACACCATCACTATAAGATCCAACAATGTTAACATACAAAATCAGTTACATTGTTCGATAATCAGCAAACTCTTGGTCTATGCGTATGAGGAACAAGTTACATTATTCTTTAATCGGTTACATTGTTCGATTACCAGTAAACCCATAGTTCATATGTAGGAGGCACAATCTACTATAGTAATAAATTTTATGTGTTATACATATACAACACAATGTAACTGGTAACATAGTTAGTTACATATACATGAGGAAGTTTAACAAGTTAACATTCATGGTGACTAGTTAGATATATATATATATATATATATATATATATATATATATAAAGTTTAACAAGTTAATCATTATATTGTTTGTTAACTAGTTACAATGTTCCGTATCGACGAGTAAGCTTAGCTCTTCCTCATCGGTCTTTATATCTCCACCACTAGAAATAATGTAGTCAACCACAATCTACCATTGTGATAAATTTTATTTGTTAGACATATACAACACAATGTGACTGGCTAACATAATTACCTAGATATATATGAAAAGTTTAATAAATTAACATTCATGGTGTATTTTATTTGTTAGACATACACAACACAATATAACTTGTTAACATAGTTCGTTAAACAAATACAACACCATGGATTATAAAAGAAAATGTATTTTGTTACTAAAAAACAAAAAAATAATAAACTTTTAAAATTCAAAGAGTGTGCACGTTTATCTATATATCCACATCTTTCTACTTTAAAAAAGTGTTTTTCAGATAAATAAAAATAATTTGTGTCAGTTGTCAGGTAACTACACACTGAACAAGTTAACAGACACACCTTTTGTCAGATGTCAAAAGTTGTAAATAAGGGTATTTTCGTCATATATAACACATACAAAAAGTGGTGGACATTTCCTTCAATATAATTAATTTTGGGGTCATCAGGTGCAAATTCTCTATATATTAATATCTAAAATCATAACGGATTTTTTTTTTCTTACCCTAGAGTAGATGCTAACACTGTTAACATCGAGAGAGGCTAAAACTAAATATTGCTTGTCAAAACATGACGGGCTGCACAGGATCGTGCCGTAACACAAACTATGGTAAATATATGGTCCACCTAGGACTTATAGATTTTGTGAAATTCGAAGACAGACATGCCCCACGTTTTGGAAAAAAAACAAATCAATTAAAAAACTTAACAATTATTAGACAAAGTCCTAGTTTCTTGTATAGCTCTCGATCACTCTTCTCACTTTTCTTCTCAAACCCCTTCTTTTGCGTGAGATGCCATCATGGCATGGCATGGCTCTTTTGCCTTACGTGAAACACACTCACGCCACCACGCATACATACATTATTACATATTCGTGTATGTTCCATTAATGCAATCTTGGTGCCTATATATATATACAAAGCTTCTCCGTAAACATAAGCTCACATACTTGGAAGTTTTTGGTGAGAATCTTCACGATGGAGAAGCAGGGCACGTGCAAACCAACAAGTAACAAAATCTAACTCTTGCGCTTGCACGCGCTCTACTTCTCCAACATGAGCTCCTCATCTTGTTTGATCCTATAGCTATTCTTAAAAGTGTATGCTTCACCACTTTGTTTATTTAGTTCTGTCCAAGCATATATGATTATATATATATATGAATTCGATAGTTACTTGAAATTCTCATAAACGTATGTTTAGGCGAGTGCATTGTGCTTGCTTTGGTTGTTTTATAGCTTTTGGACTTTTTTTTGTTTTTGAAGCTGAATAGCTTTTGGACTTTCAAAGTTGTTCTTAGATTTGTGTCCATGAAATCCGAAGGTTTCAACACTAGAGTGTTCCAACCATCGTTAATTATTAGTCTCAAATATGATACATAAATATGATTTGTAGGACTCTAAAGTCTGAAGTTCTCATTTCCAAAATTTTCCATTCATATTAATCCTCTTTTTACTAATGTTGGTGCTGACTGCTTTGCTAAAAGGACAAAATACCAAATTTTCATTTATATTTTATGTTATACAAACAATTGTTTTTTAAACTACAGTAATATTTTAATGTAAATGTAATTCAATAAAAAAAAACACAATAACAAATATAATTTACATAACCATTTCAATAATTTAAATTAAGTTATTTGTTTTTTTATTAAATTATTCATTAATTTTTATTTTAAAATTCTATGTCATTCAAACAACTGTTTTTTTGTTTTTAAACCATATATGTATGACTGTGTCTGTATGTATGTANATTTTAAAAAAATTTTTTTTTTTTTTTTTTTTTTTTGGTAAAACAGAAATAGTGTGGGAAGAGGCAGAGAATCGACGAGAGCTTATCATCCTCCTCCTCATTCATCTCTCTGAAAATGGATTCGAATGCTGAAGAAAACCAAAACCCAGAAGAACAAATCATCCCTTCTTCTCTCCCAATCGCTTCTCTTTCCCTCTCCTTCTTCCCAACCTCATCTCAATTCCTCATCAACCCCAAATTCACTCGTCTCTTCTCTCACCATCCCTCCAAAGTCAAGATCCCTACACAAGCTTCTTACCTCACCCATCTCTCTCTTTCTTCTCCTCGAATTTCCAGAATCTCCTTCAAATCCACAATCTCCTCAAACCCACTTCACTCTCCTCTCTCAATCGTCCCTCGTCGTCCCACAGACCCTTCCTCCGCCGCAGCTCTCCGTCGTGCTTCCGTCGTCTGGTTCCGTAACGACCTCCGTGTCCATGACAATGAGTGTCTTAACTCAGCTAATGATGAGTGTGTCTCTGTTTTGCCTGTGTACTGCTTTGACCCTAGAGATTACGGCAAATCGTCTTCTGGGTTTGACAAGACGGGACCTTTTCGTGCTCAGTTTCTGATCGAGTCTGTTTCGGAGCTGAGGAAGAATCTTCAAGCAAGAGGGTCTAATCTTGTTGTTCGTGTTGGCAAGCCTGAGACTGTTTTGGTGGAATTGGCTAAGGAGATTGGAGCTGATGCTGTTTATGCTCATAGGGAAGTGTCTCATGATGAGGTTAAAGCGGAAGGGAAGATTGAGAAGGTGATGAAGGAGGAAGGTGTTGAAGTTAAGTACTTTTGGGGAAGTACTTTGTATCATTTGGATGATTTGCCCTTTAAGATTGAAGATTTGCCTTCCAACTATGGTGCGTTTAAGGATAAAGTTCAGAAATTGGAGATTAGGAAGACTATTGCTGCATTGGATCAGTTGAAAAACTTGCCTTCTCGTGGAGATGTAGAGCTTGGTGATATTCCTTCTCTCTTGGATCTCGGCATTAACCCCAGTGCTAGAACTAGCCAGGTTTGAGTTTTACTCTTAGTCCTTTGTTTAGCTTGGTTGGTTTAGGCATTTTGAAAGGTAGAACTTTGTTTAGTCAAGGCTCAGAATTTCCCAATTGGTTCCACTTCTATACGAAGAGTGACATATGAAGTTGGTATATAAGTGTAGGATCAATGAATGTTTGATATCAAGTTGCTGGATTTCCACACTGTCTGCTGCTCTTGCACATGTTCTTAGGAGTTTGACATTTTGTTTGGCCTAGGAGGGGAAACCGACAATGGTGGGAGGAGAGACTGAGGCGTTGACTAGGCTAAAGAGCTTTGCAGCCGATTGTCAAGCTCGATTGAACAAAGGAAATCAGAAAGGAGGCAATAATAGTGTGTTTGGTGCCAACTTCTCATGTAAAATATCACCTTGGTTAGCAATGGGAAGCATCTCTCCTCGTTCCATGTTTGATGAGCTTAAGAAAGCAATTTCTGCAGCAACCACTCCCAAAACTCCAAGGTAATGTCTCAGAAAACACAACACCTTATCGAATGCCGGTAAGTCGATTTGGACCTAGTAAGGGTATGTGTTTACTTACCATTCTTTGATTTAATTTCCTCAGAAACGGACCGGGAGATACTGGACTCAACTGGTTGATGTATGAGTTGCTATGGAGGGATTTCTTCAGGTGAGCTCTTCCTTTCTTAACTTGATCCCAGGTAGAATTCGTGTCTCCCCGTGTTCTGTCTTTGATGTTGTATTTATACTTGAACAGGTTCATAACCAAGAAATACAGCTCGGCGAAGACACAGATTGAGGCTGGTCCAGCTACAGCCTGTACCGGCGCTCTTGCTTAGTTTAGAACTTTCAGGTGACCGGAAAAATTAGAACACCTCTGGTTTATGCCCTGCTTTTTGTATTTGTGACATTAATTGCTATCTAGACAGGACTTAATGCTCTCTTTCGAAACTGAGTGTCTGTGGAGAATGAATTAATAAAGCTTATTTTTGGCTCAATCAAGTTATCATTTCAGATACTCCTTATGATCCGATTCTTTGGGTTTATAAGAAGTTAAAGGGTTAAGTATGTATCACTAATAATAATATCAAAAGTAACTATACAACATGAAATGTTCTCAGAACTATAATCCAATATAAAAAGAGATAAAAGCCTTCAAAATCATTTTTAATATGCTTTTATATTTGTAACACATATTTAGCCAACTGCCTTTAAAACTGTAGTTATAATACCCCATAACAAGTGAAAAAAAGAAAGAAAGACTCTGTGATGTAAAAGACTTCTTCTTTCTCATGGGGTCTTTCTTTTGTTGCTTCTTCTATATGATGCCTGAAATTTTCAAAGAAGAGAGAACGACGAAGACGACCCAAAGCATCATGAAATAAATAGAAGTAAGCCAAGCCCATAGCCTTGGACCTCCAAGCTCAGCTCCTATAATCAACCGTCTCAACACAAGCACCACGATGCATCCCACTGATGTCGCAAAGAATATCAGCAGAGAAAAGCTTAGTCCTTTGGCATTATCTATGTATAATGGCTCTCTGTAGGCAAAGTAGTTGTATACGGTGTTTATCAGCCAAGGAACTCCAATCCCCACATAGATGTTTACCGAGTTACTGCAAGAATTACAACAAAAAAGATCATGAAAAGATCTTGGATTGTTCGAAAAGGATTTTGAGATTTTTACCTGCAGGTGATGTTTGCAATGGCTGAATCTGCGGTTAGTTGTCTCTCTGCAGCGATTTTGCTTGCTACTAAATCAGGCCATGAAGTTCCAGCTGCGAGTGCTGTGAATGCTATCACATATGGGTTTATACCTGCAGAATGGAACATAATTTCAAATGTTTCAGAGCTAAAATGTTGAATCCTCTGATGAAGTTTTAGAATGCTTTGGGTGTGTACCAGTGACGCAGCTTATAAGGTCGGTAAGTCTTGTGACAACAAAGGCCACTCCGCTGATGAAGATAAGAGAGCAGATGAAAGCAATCCAGCCGTGAGCAATGTTGCAAGGAGGCACAAAGGCAAAAAGAATTTTCCAAGGGGAGAGGAGTAATTGCCAAAAGCATTTAGCAAAGCGAAGATATATGCTATCCACTTTCTTTGACTCTGATGATTCCAACTGTTTGATTATCAATTGGAAAAGAAACAAGTTTAGGATGTGTGCTGATGATGATCAAAAATCCCAAAAGGGGATATTGAAGAATCTCAAAACACATGATAAGTTGAAGATATTCACCTTTATTGCATCCACGAATTGATGTTTCCAAATGTCGAATACACCAGAAGTTTTCGCCTTACCCCTCTTAGTTGCAGATCCGGGAGGTGTATCTGCCACTGTATGATAGGTGATTCCTGCAGAAGTGTTCGTTACAAGGAAATTTTGATTTATAACAAGGAAAATAGGAAATTACGCCAAAACTGATCATATATCGATTGGAAGACAACCAACACATACTTAGTACCTGAATCTTGGCTGACTGAATGAATAGAGAAGATATCAACAATGTTTCTGTTTCCCGATTCAACAGCTTCTTGAGTGGCATCCGAATACACGTCACGAACATCATTGTCATCTTTTAAAGGATCAGTCTCCTCTGGAACCCACTCTTCTGGCCTGTCACCTCTTGACCTTCAGTTGTCAAATAACCCAAAGATTCAATCGTTAATGGATATCCATTTTGCACAAACTAATATTATTGGCTGAGAAGAAACCCACATTGGTAAAGACAAGTAAGGCCATCGCTTATCTTGTGCATACGCATGAACTAGAAGAAATCCGTATTGCAATACTGTCAATAATGCCTCCAAAAGTGTAATTACATTTGGTGACCACACCTGTGACACAAGAAATAAAAAAGATTTTAGACCTCATGAGTATAAAGTATAAACTCAACAGAATCATTATAAGACCGCCTTTCACAGTTACCTCGAGGATTATATACAGCCAGATGTACGCCCAAAAAGACCAAACTAGCTCAACAAGCCAAACACCCAAGTCAGATATCTTTTTCAATTCTCCAGCTTTTGGCATTAGCACACAAACAGCATGGATGGGGAAAAGATCAAATGCAGCTGATCCAACAAGTGTTCCAGGACCAAGACCTATTAAACATAACACATTATAAGAATTCACGGTGTGAAGAGTTTACGGTTTAAACACAAGTGTTGGAATGAGAGAACACCGAAAAAAGGATCAGACCTCCAGCATATTTCTCCCCGATATTCCGTATTGCATCAATGGTGGCCAAGGAAATCTGAGGAAAGCTAGTTCCAAACGCCAACAAACTGATGTCTGCAATAGTAAAGTTCCAAACTTTCTTGTATGTGATAACTTGAGCTTGAGTAATGGGATCAACTGATACCACTTTACGAGAATGCTTAACGACATTCTCCATAGACTTGAAGAAGCGTGCAGTAATGGCTGACAAGCCAATAAAGCAGTAAGCAAGAGCCAGGAAATATAAGACTCCCCTCCAAGCATCTGATAAACCAGTTTCTCCAGAGAGTATTAAGTGGCTTTCACATCTCACATGCCCAAGAACCTTGGAAGATTCTTGCAACTCTTGAGTCTGATTAAGAATCGAGGCCATCCCTTGATAAGTCAACTCAACACTCGTCTAAAGAAACTGAGACATACAAAGAGGCTTAGAACGATTAGAATCGATCGAATAATAACGCATAAGAAACGGAACATGCAATACATCTTTCCAGAGAATCCGTAATACTAGAGAAGGATCCAACAGCATTTGACCCGAAAACAAGCTTGGATTCGAACCTATAAAGATGCTAATAACAATTGCATGTTCCACAGTGATCGTGATCAACAAAGATTACAAATTGCAAGATCAAACAAACATCAAAAGATTAAAAATTTCATCATGGGTTCGGAAAAAAAAAACCCACAAAAATAGGAGAGCTAAAAACCCTTAATTTATCGAAGATGATGTTGAACAAATCTGAAGAACAGAGCATGAAGGGGAAATCTGGAGAAAACAGAGTGACCGAGAAGACAAAATAGAAGAATGTGAACGTACCGGAGAAAATCTCAGTGAACGGCATTCAAAAAACGCCGATCACGGCGAGAGAGAAACTGATTTGGAATCGGGTAAGTGTTGGATTTTGCGGTGGAGACTCGTGAGCCATTTAATCGCTGCATGACTCTTCAATAATTGTATCTTAAAGAAGATGTGTGCGTACACGTGGTCTTACCTGATTGGATTCTTTTTGTTGACTAATCTGCGATTTATCTTTGTCGCCTTTATTTGATAACTTTTAGGAATACGAGACCTTAACTATAATTTATTTCTTCTTTTTTTTAAGTCCCTCAACTTTATTTCGAATCATAAATGTATGTAACTCGTTAGATAGTTTTGTTAATTTTCTTTAGAAAAACAAGAACACGATATAAAAGTGAAAAACATAAGCAAATCAGATTTATTGAAGTGAAAGAGAATATATATATTATTTTATTTAGGTAAAGGACATTGACCATTACTTGATTTGGCCATTACTTGTTTATCTTGTAGTGTTGACTGTTTGATATATATTATTTTCACTCAGTAACACACGTCATAGTTGTAACGTTTTTATTACGACATTGTCGAACATGCAATGCAATTGGATTTAATCGCTAGACTCTAAAATAAAGCAACTTTTTGTTTCACTTTTGAAAAATGTCATATCACTTGACACTTGTGCTGCATTTTAGCAAGTAAATAAAGTTTTCATTCAAGATTGGCTATGTGGTCATCTTGGCTTCTCGGGACCAAATGAAGTTAATCTTGAAACTAAAGTCTAAAACATTTAAAACTTATATTAAAAAGTCTAGAGTCTGGTTACAAAAAAAAAAAAAAAAAAGTCTATCGAGTCTAAAACATCCTTTGTTATGCTTTATTTTAGCATAAAAGTCTATAATGAAAATAAATAAATTATATAATATCTAAGGATGGAATTATTAAAATAAATAATTTCTTTAAAATATTCATATAATAACTATATAAGTAGATGTTAAAAAAATAAATAATAACTATATAAGTTTGTTATGATAATTTTAATTTTCATGTGGGCCGGGCCGGGCCGAGACGTGGAAAAGAAGTTGGGCTGGGCATTTTAGTATGACTTTAGAAAACAAAAAAAAAACACAAACCCTATTATTTATCACGTGTAGTATATATAAGGGCAAAACCCTAGAGTTGCTCTTTTGACTCAGCCGTCCTTTCGCAGAAACCATTTCGAAGTTTGTAGCTTACGAGAGCGACGATGGTATGCTTCCACTCTCTCCACTCGCTTTCGTCTCCACTGAGAATCTTTTAGCTATTCGTTCTCACGGTAGATTCATCGAATTAGGTCTTTTCAATATGCCACGGCCACTATCCGTTTAGGATTTAGGATTTATTAGATTTTGTAGCGAAGGGCTACTGAATGCGTAGTGAACAATGGATTTTTGGTTTCGTTTTCATTGTTGGGTCATTGGTCATTTCATTTTATCTAATTAAGCTCTGATTTGGTTTTTAGGCCCCAAAGAAAGGAGTGAAGGTAGCTACCAAGAAGAAGACTGCGGTATGATCTTAATTTATTTTCTATCATTTTAGTCGCTGTTTAGCTTTTATGAGTAAATTTCTCAAGTTTTGTATTGTGGTTTCTGTTTTTACAGGAGAAGGTTACTAACCCTCTATTCGAGAGGAGGCCGAAGCAATTTGGTATCGGTGGAGCTTTGCCTCCTAAGAAGGATCTTACTCGTTACATCAAATGGCCAAAGGCAATCCGTCTTCAGAGGCAAAAGAGGATTCTCAAGCAGAGGTTGAAGGTCCCACCGGCTCTTAACCAGTTCACCAAGACTCTTGACAAGAATCTTGGTAAGTAAATATACATCCTTATCTTATTATGGTTTTATAATGTTATTGTTGAAATGTTGCTAGTTTAGTAGATAACGTGGTTGATATTGTTTGCTGTTGGATAATGAGAATACTTTCTTTGTTTTATCGGTGCCTTACCATTTTGTTTAATAATGGTTATTGTAGCAACCAGCCTCTTCAAGATTCTTCTCAAGTACAGGCCAGAGGACAAAGCTGCCAGGAAGGAGCGACTTGCTAAGAAGGCTCAGGCTGAAGCTGAGGGAAAGCCATCTGAATCCAAGAAGCCTATTAATGTGAAGTATGGGCTCAACCACGTGACCTACCTCATTGAGCAGAACAAGGCTCAGCTTGTTGTCATTGCTCATGATGTTGACCCAATTGAGTTGGTCGTCTGGTTGCCTGCTCTCTGCAGAAAGATGGAAGTCCCTTACTGCATTGTCAAGGGCAAATCTCGTCTTGGAGCTGTAAGTTCATCGTATTCTCTACATATTACTTACTCATCTAAAGCCAAATGGTTGGCTCATCTCTACATTTGTTCTGTACTCTCAGGTTGTTCACCAAAAGACTGCTGCTGCCTTGTGTTTGACCACTGTCAAGAATGAGGACAAGCTCGAGTTCAGCAAAATCCTTGAGGCTATTAAGGTAAAATACTCTGGCTGCCAATGACAAGAGTGTGATGAATTGGCATTGAAGATTTTTATGGTCTCCAAATTGTTTATGAATTTTATGTGCAGGCCAACTTCAACGACAAGTTTGACGAGTACAGGAAGAAATGGGGAGGAGGTATCATGGGATCCAAATCTCAGGCTAAGACTAAGGCTAAGGAAAGAGTTCTGGCAAAGGAAGCTGCCCAGAGAATGACATAAGAGAGCTACCTCCTTTTGTGTGTTTGGTCAACAAGTGATTTGCTCGGATTCGTAAAACTTTATAGAGCTTTTTTGTTTAGCTGTTCCTTGAAGGACCCCTGTTTTAGTTCCAACTCTTCTTTATAATTTGCACTTGAGACAGTTTCAATGTTGTTATCTTTTGTTCTCTCAAGCCTCAATCTTTAAAACTCGAGCTAATCAAATCCTTTCCAGTTCTAACGCGAGAGCCATAATTGGGTAGCGAAACTTGGGCGTTTATAGCGAAATTAGGAATTCCAGGCCCTTTTGAGAAAGAACTAATTAGAGGACGAGTTGGCACGAATAAACAGACTAGATAGCAAATGGGCCTTATAGTAAGCTGACATAAAATGGAAGCTTTTGGGCCCGAATATCGTATATTTCGCGGAAGTTGCTGAAAGTTTCGATCTATTTCGGAAATTGACCATATAATTTATATTAATCGTGTTTGGGCATTGCGATTTGCATTAGAATTCATCTGCGCCCATCCAAATAGATTTGGAGGGAATCGTTTGGTGACGTTAACTTCCATGGAAGCTACTGATCCAAGCTCCAAAGAAGCCGAACTCGAGCTCTACACTATCCCTGCTCAATCCAGTATGTCCTTCTTCTCTCCATTGCCTTCCAATTTTAGGTTTCGCAGAATCGAACAACTTCATTTAGGTTTTCTGCTTTCTTGGGTTTCGTCCACTGTGTAGTCCCAATTGTTTCCGTATTACGTAGATTTCTTCTTTCTAGGGTTGAGGAATTTTTTTCCCCCAATTTGATTTTGGGGATTTTGTCTTGTTTATCATAGGTTGGTTCTTATGGGATGATATACACGAAATTGAGAGACGTGAATTCCAAGAGTTTTTCAGTGAGAGCTCAATCACTAGAACTCCTAAAGTGTACAAGGAATATAGAGATTTCATTATCAATAAGTACAGGGAAGACACTTCAAGGAGGCTCACCTTCACTAGTATCCGAAAGTATCTCGTGGGCGATGTGAATTTGCTTCAGAAAGTCTTTGCTTTCCTTGAGAGCTGGGGACTCATCAATTTCGGATCTTCCCTCAAGACAAGTGATGACGATGATGTCTTGTTGGTGGAGAGTCAAGGGAAGCATGTTGTTAAAATCGAACAAGGAAATCCTGCTGGGATTCGAGTCACTGCGGCTCCTAATTCTTTGAGGCCTATTAGCGTACCGCCCCTTGTGGAGGAAAGAACTGAGTCTGCTGTCAAATTACCGCCTTTGACTTCTTATACAGATGTTTTCAGTGATTTTAAGAAGCCTGGTGATGAGAAATTGGTTTGTGGGCACTGTGGGGAACGTTGTGATTCTGCTTTCTATGAACATAAGAAGGTGATTTTTTGCTTGTAATGCATTCTATAAGTTTTGTTTGTTTTCTAACACATAATGTTGGCAGAGTGTTGTGAACCTATGCGCAAAGTGTTTCAAGAATGGAGACTATGGGGAGAACAACTCTGTAGATGATTTTAAGTTGATTGAGAACTCTACTGCAGCTGTGTGGACCGAGGAAGAGATCCTCCTCTTGCTAGAATCTGTCCTGAAAAACGGAGATGATTGGGAGCTCATTGCACAAAGTGTTTCTACAAAGAGTAGACTAGCTTGCATTTCGAAGCTCATTGAGCTCCCTTTCGGAGAGTTTCTGATGGGTTCTACTTCTGGAAGAATCAAGTCTTCTACCCCCACCGAGGTCGAAAACAGTGGACAGCACTTGTCTCCTACCCAACCTGCAGAACAAATGACAACTGATGGTCAAGTTCAAAAGGAAACAAAGACGGGGGAAGAAAAGGAAGATCATGTGGATGAAGAAGAGCCTCCAGCAAAAAGGAAACGTGCTGCTCTAATACCAGAAGGTGGTAGTTCACTTATGAAACAGGTAAACGGCTGATAAAAAAATTGTGGCTTATATTCGATATCTTCCACATGATATGTAATATTTGGACTCCTTTCTGCCTTTAACTGTTGCAAAGATTGCCCTTTTCAGCTCTTGTGCTATAGAATTTTATAAATAACACATTTATGTATTGGCGTAACAGGTCGCAGCAATGGCAAGCAAAGTTGGTCCTGCTGTCACAACTGCTGCTGCAAAAGCTGCAATTGCAGCTCTTTGTGATGAGGCCTCATGTCCAAAAGAGATTTTTGAAACTGGTGGTTACACAAATTCAGCAGTTGACAGGTCCGGTTCTCCAACTACTTGATTTGCTTTGTTATAGCTTTTCATTCTCTGTGAAACAGTATTCTGTAATCTAAAAATTTCAAGATACCGCCATTTCACAGAGCTGATGGAGAAAAAGATTCAAATATGGAGGAACAGCCAGAAACTAAAGGTAACTTCAATTATCATCCAATTCAGTATCCCTGGTTGAATACTTAAGACCCTTGTATTTATGCAGATGGGGCTCATGATCTACCAGTAGCTTTAAGGATAAGAGCGTCTGTGGGAACAGCTCTAGGAGCAGCGGCTGCTCATGCGAAAATACTAGCTGATCAAGAAGAAAGAGAGATGGAACATTTAGTTGCAAGCGTAATAGATCAACAGGTTATGATTCTAACACTAAAAAAGAAGCTTTGATCTCTACCACTCTATCTGTGTCTTGACTCTTTTCTCTATAATATTCAGCTGAAGAAAGTGCAGAGCAAGTTGAAGTATCTGGACCACTTGGAGTTGATAATGGATGCAGAAGAGAAAGTGATTGATGGTTTAAAGGAAACAATTATCCAAGAGAGGATTAGCGTTTTGCAGTGCGCGTTTAGTGAGGGTATTACAAAACGTTGGGATCATAGCTACGTCAAATGATCATTTTGTGTGCATTGTAATGTATCATCTTGGTAGGATGGTTGTGATCAGAAAACACGATTTGGTTTTGTAGACTTGTGTCTGATTTTAATATAGAAGGTTGATTTGACTTTAAGAGTTAGGTTCCATACATGCTTGTCGATTGGTCTGACCAATGTGATGATGGGGGTCTCTTCATTCATACTGCTGATGTGACGTCAATAAATATCCACAAAAATAATTTTCTAATTTGAGCTCTCAATTTCTTTTCCATAATTCGAAAAACATATATCTAGAGAAATATCTAGAGAAAAAAATGATATTATCACTCTATAAATTTGGTTACACCTTCCTCTCTCTTTGTCAGAGAAGAAGCAAAAGAAACTCTAGATCTCTCTCTCTGGTCCATTACAGAACACATGAAGTCGGAATACCAGTACCACGAGGTACCTCTCTCTCTCTCTTTCTCTTTGTTCTCTCGAGTTAAAGCATACAAGAATGATGGATCATGTTTATCAAAATACAGGAATACATAAGAAACTCGAGAGGTGTTGAGTTGTTCGCTTGTAGATGGATTCCAACATCATCTTCTCCCAAAGCTCTGGTTTTCCTCTGTCATGGTAATAAATCATAAGATCGTAATTTAACGTTTTCATGTGATTGTTTCCTAAATGCTAGAATTGGGGATTAATGCAGGCTATGGAATGGAGTGTAGTGATTCCATGAAAGGTATTTGAACTTATCTTATTTATTAAGTATTGGCACCCATGCATTAGATCAGAGGTGGTATTAAATTTCTTAAGAAAATTCTTACAGAGCATTGAAGATATCATGTAATAAATGATTTCATTTTTTGCAAAGCTGTAGTTTAACATCTGTAACTTACAAGCGGTGCATGGTAAATCTCTCTGTATTCATGCAAATCATATCAGTAACACTATCATTTTTTGGTGGTAAAAATTTAAGATATTTAGCTAGAGGTTATCATATTGTTAGGACATTTTTGTATAGTTTTGCATTGTGGACCTTAAGCCTTTAAATGGTAATACAAGTAAAAAAATATAAATGCTTGTGAAAAGTAAGGCATGGTGGTGTTAAGTATCGTCGGTAGGTGAACAAGTCTTCGTGGTTGGTTTCGGTTGGAGAACGACCGTAGATTATTTAATATCGTCTTTTTAAAGAATTCTGAATTTAATATTTCGGTGTTTCCTCGGTTATCAAATTTATTGCCCATTCTCAAAATCGCATAATTTTAAAAAATTTATTAGCTTTCTACTTTCAGCCTTTTTTTCCTTGTTCTTTTACTTGAACTAAAAGAACTTTATATGTGAAACTAAACGGAGATTGATACAATAACTTGGGTTTTAGAATGCGGAATCAGGCTGGCTTCAGCCGGATATGCGGTGTTTGGTATGGACTATGAAGGTCATGGTCGGTCCAAGGGATCTCGTTGCTATATCAAGAAGTTTAGCAACATTGTGAATGATTGCTATGACTATTACACCTCTGTTTGTGGTATGACATTTACATAACAGTAACATTCTTGCTTCTTTTTGTTTTGTTTTGAGTAGTTTCTTGTTGTCCATTTAAGCTCTTAATCTTATTTGATTCAGCGCAAGAGGAGTACATGAAGAAAGGCAGATTTTTATACGGAGAATCTATGGGAGGTGCAGTCACTTTACTACTTCACAAAAAAGATCCATCCTTTTGGAATGGTGCCATTCTTGTCGCTCCAATGTGTAAGGTAAAACCGTTAAATGTATATATCCCGCAATTTATATATATTGTAGATCCTTGGGAGATATTGAAATGCACCCATATAAATGTTATTATACGAATGTAGATATCTGAGAAGGTGAAGCCACATCCCATCGTGATCAGTCTGTTGACTAGAGTTGAAGAAATCATCCCGAAATGGAAAATAGTTCCAACTAGAGACGTGATCGACGCTGCTTTCAAAGATAGTGTCAAGCGAGAAGAGGTTTCGATGAAATACAATAATTCCTTCACCATGTAAAATTTTTGTTATAAATGGTTTGCGTGATAATTAATTTAATGCAGGTAAGGAACAACAAGCTGATATATCAAGACAAGCCTAGGCTCAAAACCGCTCTTGAGATGCTCAGGACAAGCATGAACCTTGAAGACAGTCTTGACGAGGTTTGACAATTTGATCCAATTTTATGGACTTGTAACTTCACGATCGACTAGTATATTTCAATCATACGATTTAATTGGGTTGCTTTTGGCAGATAACTATACCATTCTTTGTGTTACACGGAGAAGCGGACATAGTGACTGATCCAGAAATAAGCAAATCTTTGTACGAGAAAGCTAGCTCAAGAGACAAGACTCTCAAGTTATATCCAGGGATGTGGCATGCTCTGACCTCAGGTGAACCTGACTATAATGTTGATATTGTCTTTGCTGATATCATCACTTGGCTTGACCATCGAACCGCTGACTTAGCTTTACTCATTGTCACACCCATACGAGTTACTTCTACAAATGCTGCTATCCAGAGTGTTATCGCAAACGGTGTCAGTAACGGTAAAAGAGGACCTACACGTCGCTTCTTCAATCTCCTTTGTGGGTTAAACAGTGGCCGTTTGGTTCCACGTTCTGCTATGTAATAAGTTTGACAAACAAATTAAAGGAGTGTTTGTTATTGTGTGTTTAATCTTGATAAACTTTTCCTCTGAGTTTATTGGTAACTTATGTTAATAAGAAGTTATGATTGGTCTATGAGTTTATGTTTAGAAAGATGTATGTTTTCACTTCAAATTTTTATCTTAGATTTTTTTAAGAACTTTCTCCTAATTTCAACTAAGACTCCACACCACTGATCACTAGATATAACCAATAAAAATGATAATGCAAATAAACAAAGAGAACCAAGCGAAAAAAAAGGAAGGAACAAATGGAATTGAAAAGAAAAAACTATCAAGGACCGAAGAGTGAAGACGAATGAAATGGAGCGGGAGAATGAAATAGAAGCAACATTAAAAATTTAGTTAGATCTTAATCGGTCGTTTGAGGTGGACCTAGCGATTAATAAAAAATCAGAAATTAAATACATATTAGTTGGGA
Organism: Odontarrhena argentea; assembly: GCA_900406245.1. Classification (NCBI taxonomy): domain Eukaryota; kingdom Viridiplantae; phylum Streptophyta; class Magnoliopsida; order Brassicales; family Brassicaceae; genus Odontarrhena; species Odontarrhena argentea. The sequence continues at coordinate 532 of OVAF01000462.1, read as the reverse complement.
ATATGTTTTAAGAGCTTTAAATGTTTAATTTAATTAGGTAGAAAATATTTGACTCTGATTGTTAATATATTTGTTTTACTAAACATTTAGGTAAATATTTATAGCTCAATCTGGTAGTAATATATTTCAAACCCATAATTTGTAATCTTCTCTTGTTTTTAGCATCCTCACTACCGCCTTTCATCATATTTTATAATCTCTGTTGTAGCAAATTTATATATCAAATCTGAAACATTTCATTTTAAGTTCAATAATCAAGAAAGGTTATCATATCTCTTACAAGGCCAAATAAATCGGCGAATATATCAATTACTCGGATCGGCAGTCGTGAAAGAATCATTAGTATCGGATTGGAGGTTTATTTATAATTTCGGTTTACCTAGTTTTCTGATGGTACATTATATTTTAGAAAAGAAAAAATCTTTATCTAATTTTAGTAGTATCAGATTATTTTTTTGGCTTATATAAAGAACCATCATGGCGTGGTTGGCTATGAGAAACAGGTTATCAACTGGTGATCGTATGCAGTCCT
>OVAF01000461.1:0-40119 GCA_900406245.1 Odontarrhena argentea | reverse complement strand
ACCACAAAGCTTGATGAGATGAGATCTCATGTCTTTGACTTTTTCATCATGTATATTTGTGACATCGATGTTTGTGTCCGTTGGTAAGCACGTGGACACGAGTTGTCCGAACAAAGTGTCGACATTCTTGGATGGTTTTAAGCTCTCGAGGTTTGAGATTTGTTTGTATAAGTCGATGATTTGCTTCACAACGAGGTTGTTTTCGCAAGCCATGTCGACACTATGAAGAAAGAGGATGGAGTTTTTTATTTTCTTTTTGTCGTAAAGTAATGTTTTCAAGCTTGTGTTGTGGAGTTAACCCTTGCGAGGTGTCGTTATTTATCAACACTTTGTGGGGTCCATTCTTGGCTAATTGTAATTATTTAGTAATTTTCGTTGATGATTAATTCGATTCATACACGTTATTTTAAATAGTTCTTCTATTTCCGTTTACTTTATGTTTTACAATGATTTTGTTTTCGAAAATAAATGATTTTATTGTCATTGAATTTAGCATCATTTTCACAAATGACAATATAATTCAAGCATCATGTTTGCTAACTTAAAAAAAAAAATATACTAAAATCTGAGATTTTGGTAGTGTCATTATATAATGCTAACTTAGAGCATGTCCACGCATAAAATAGAAGACGTGTCTTAATTAAGTTGTAACTAAAAATTAATTCATATAAAAATTAAGACCAATAACTAAGTGACACACAAGAGAGTGAATGTCTTAGCTTAGGAGTATCATAGTGTCATGGGGAAGACACTAATCTCNGTTGTAACTAAAAATTAATTCATATAAAAATTAAGACCAATAACTAAGTGACACACAAAAGAGTGAATGTCTTAGGAGTATCATAGTGTCATGGGGAAGACACTAATCTCTTCTCTCTCTTGAAATGAGTCTTAACATTTATATTAAAAAATTGCTAAAAACATTCATAATGTCATGAGTGGATATGGCCTTAGTTTTCAAAATCATACAATTTTGTTAAGGATGGGACAAATTTAAGTTAGAGCCTGAATAAAATAGTAGAATACTCCGAATTTCTAGAAATCTATAAAATCAAATTACCCCAAACAAATCCAAATCGAACTGAATTTTATGAAACCGAACTAAATTAACTGGTACAACAATACTTTTATTGACTATGTCGAACAATATAGTTATATATTTATGCAATTTTGAAAATACCACATTTTAAAATTGCTCAGGAAATATATAGCACCATGAAGTCAAATTTCCAATAATAAAACAAGTTTAATATTATAATGTTTCAAATCCTTCCCTAAGGAACTTAATAAAAACCCTAAATTACGAGAACTCAAACATGTATAAATAATATATTATTCACGTTTCTTGAGTGTAAATAATTGCAGCATGGAGTGATGTATGGGTGTACGAATGCGTATGTTTGTGATATGATCTCACTGTTAATATGAATGGAATCAAAAGGAAAATACTACGATTTAGTTTTTTTTTTATTCGTGCATATATAATTTGTCAATATTATGATTCATAAAAATCGTACTCAGGTAATACGTATAGACAGAGTTGGTAATTTAGGCATGTTTCATAACATTGTTAAGTCGCCACGAAATAAATATGATACAGTTGGATATCATATTATAAACCGTACGTTGAATAATAATCAGTCATCCAAATATTAGATTCCGTTCACTTAAACACTTGGCTGGCAATAGTCCTCAATTCTTTTGGTTAACTTACTCAATTTTTATACTGGCCGGTAATTTCTGAATATATGTGATACACATACATATTACCATGTAGATAAAGGTCTCCCTAAACAATATTACCGAAAAAAGAAAAACAAAAAAAAACTCTCCCTAAAGATACGAAAACCAGATGCAGTGATTATAAAAAAATGCTTGTATATTTTTATTTTTTAAAATTTCTTTTGATGTAATAACAATCACCATCCCAAGTAAATTAAAAAAAAAAACTAAATAAATTACAAACAAAGTATCAAGTTGTTAATAATCCTACAAAAGAGAAACTAAACCCTAAAACTAATCCAAACAGAGAATATCCAAACTAACTCGGAATTTGACCCCTTTCTTCATCTAATTGAGAGAACCATATGAAAACATGAAGTGATAGAACAAAATCCAACCTAAATCGAAATTATTATCTGAATTTAGATTGGAAAAATAGTCCGATTGAATCGAAAAACCAAAAAATATAAAAAATGATTAAAAGATCTATAGAGATCAAGAAACCGTGTCTAGTCCAATTTTTGTTTCAATGTCAATTGCCAAGTGTCGAAAAAATCCGCCAAAGGTTTGCTCCATGTGACTTGTTGAATACTCACTTAAAATAAAAAAATGTCCAACTTCTTGTGTTTTTTTAAGTTGTTTTAAGTTCAAATGTGGATTAAGTGAATGATGTTTTATACATATTGGTCTATAATAATAATATACAAAAAATTATGCGACTTTATTTATTTTACAAAAAAGTTCATTTACAAAATAAAAAAATAATTGACAAAAAAAAATATATATATATATATATATATTTTCAAGAGCATCTCCAATTTCACTCAATTTTTCACTCCAAAAGAATGTTTGAAGAAACAATTGTTCTAGCTCTATTCTAATTCCGACTCAAAAATGAGATAACAAATATATTAACTCCAGACACAAAACAATTTTATTCATTACTCTATTTTTTACTCATGATTTCCAAAATAAAAAAGAATTCGAAGAAAATCCAACACTGTTTTAAAATTTTATTATTTTAAAGTGATAATGAAGAAATCTCAGAAATGGATTAGAGATGACAAGTTTTGAATTTTCCTTTTCACCAACCACGCCACACTACCAGAAGTAGCTTAAACCAAACCAGATCAAGGGTTTTCACGGTCTCCCTCCGCGGAGGGGCAGGCCAACGGTGGCTCTTAGCTATCCGGAACCTTGCCGGTGTCCATGAAGATGGCTCTGCCTCACCTCAGCTACACAGTCGTCCCTCTGCTTTCTTCTTCTACTGATGGTCAAGGGATGAAGACTATTCGCCAGTGAACGTCTACCTCCCTACACAACCAGCAACGGCAGCACCTCCGGACATCTCTAAGCTCCTAAAACTCTGCTCTGCCTCAACCAGCGTCATTCTCCTCCGGCTCTGTTTTGTGTCTCACACCCACCCTGCAACTTCTCTGTTTCCCTTTTTGGACGTCAACACTCTACAATTCACTCTTCTTCTCTAGCTAACTATGGCCCTCAGGCGCACTACAGAAGAAAAAGGAAAAGGCATCGCCTCTCACTCAGAAGAAATCCGACCTCACAAGATCCGGATTCGAGCCCCGGAGATTGATAACTCTGACGACGACGGCGCTACGCTGCTCCACCTCTCCTCCGGTATCGACATAACGTCCTTGCTCTCCACCCTCACCCCACGAGCTCTCACTCTCCCTCGTGTCATGCTACCGGAGAGCAACTTCCTCCGCCATCGCAACCGAACCACCATGATTACTCCGAACCCTCCTGAACCACCGGTTCCTCCAGATCCACAGCCGGCTTCCCTACCTTCAATACAGCTCCCTTGTTCTCACCACACCAGATCACGCCTCGCACTCGATTCACTTGAGAACCAAACCGTAACTTCTCCTCGTCTTTGTACCGCGACTCACAGCCTCTCAATATCTCTCTCCGGGAAAAATGAGACATCTATGGGACCTCTGTTTTGCCTCATCGTTAACCACCGGCTCCAAGCCGAGAGAACATCGTTAAAAACAAAACAACTGATCTTCTCCCGAGAGAAAAATCCGGGTCACTGCTCCGCCGTCGACGAGGTTTTCTTTCCGGCAAGCCACCATGCTGCCAAACCTAATCAGGAGACTGCTCCTCTGTTATGGGCTTCCATCATTACTCTAGTGGGCCTGTTATCTCAAAAACTATCTGAGTCCATCAAGTACTTCAGCTTCTTAAAGTCCAAGTTATCAGCAAAGCCCAGTAGATTATTAAAGTTATCAGCAAAGCTCTGGTTTTGTACATCATATGAAAGCTTCTTCGGCATCACCGGGACTGCAATACACCTTATTGGTCTTACCGTCTTGCTCTTCTACGATGCGTCCACCACTGGGTCCTCCCACTACATCCACTCAATCTACATAGTCGTCCACACTCACAATAGGTATCAACCACGAGACAGAGATCTCACTGGAACTTCTCATCCTCAAGATCATCAAATCTACATGTTTGTGTTACAAGAAGAAACCGAGATCACCACCATGCTTCCCAGCTACCAAAACCTCCGTCCTCCGGCGAGACAACTCCTTATCTCCGTAGCTCTACACCCTTGGATTGTTTGTCACATGTGGAAAGCTAGAAGCGTTCTGGTTTTCGAGAACCGTCGTTTCACGACATCAGAAGTGGTCTCTAAGATTTTGTACGATGCAAAGAAATGGCTAGAAGCTCGGCAACAGCCTCACCTCCCTCCTCTCTCTGCGGTAAAACATCCTACTTTCCATCCGTCTCCGTCTTTCATCTCTTACTATGTCGATGCGACGTGGCAAGCGTCTACTTTCTCTTGTGGAATGTGCTGGGGTTTCTTGGATCCGTCTAGTTCTCGCGTAACTCAAGGATTCGCAACGCACCTCTTTACATATTCTGCTCTTATGGGAGAAGTCTTGGCCCTGAAAACTGCACTTGAAGCAGCCCTCTTTATGGAGATCCAACACCTCAACGTGTTTTCGGATTCCCTATCTCTTGTTTCACTTATCAATTCGACGAGTGCAATCAACGAGCTGGAAAGCGTTCTCTTCGACATCCGTTGTCTTATTGAAACCTTTTCTTCTATCTTTATCTTTGATGCTTTTCATTTATCTAGTGTTGAAGCCGATCGTTTGGCTAAACTTGCTATGTTATTTGTAAACTCTGCTATTTGAAGCTTCTACTATTAATATATATTTGGTTTGCCCAAAAAAAAAAAAAAGGATTAGAGATGACTTAGGGCATGGCCTGCATATACTGCAACTCACTGATTAAAAAAACTCATTCTATTTTGGGATCAATATGAAAATATTATGCATGCTCACCATTTTTTCCTGCATAATTTTTATATAGGTATCTATCTCTCTCACATATACAAATTATTTTCTCTCAGACACTTTTTCTTAGTAAAGCTCTCAAACATTACTAATTTACTATTTAACACAATAAACTACTAGTTTTTTTTTCTTTTCTTTTTGGTGCAAAAAAAAAATCTAATATTAACATATGAGTTAGATAAATAATTTTGAGCCACAGTTAAGCTAGCTAGCCAATAAATTACCTAATAATTAATATAATCGCCAAAGTGAGAGGAAAATCACAGTAAAAAGATTTAAAAAAGGTTTTGCAATTGATTGATGTCACATATGTATCCAGTTACGTTATTTATATAAGTGCCTCTTGCCTAAAATGAATGGCCAGATCGGGATTTACGTACCTCTCAGCATACGTTCAACGATCTTATAGGAGGCTAAAAAGTCGATTTTGTTTTCGAGATATCAAAATCAACCGTACTAGACTAATGTTTATTTTCTTGTCAAAATGCATAGACATTGTGAATGTCCTACATTAAGCGCTTACATGGTTTTCTGAGCTCGAGTGCGAGGTATGATTTAAAAAGACATTTTACAAATCAGATGATCAAGTGATTGTAATGTATGGTAATAAAAACTATTAATGCTTGAGAGATTTTTGGTACCTGTTCAAAATTTATCTAACTCATATTTGGACTCCAAATGCTCCTCCGCAAGCATGTCCAACAATGGACTCTTACTTTGAGGTTATTAATATACAATAATAATATCATAAATATTATTTTAATTATGGGATTCTTAAAAGAGTTTTGAGGTTCTTATTTTAGGTTGCATGTCCAGCAACCAACTAAGTTTTCTACTCCTCGTGATCCAACATGTCTTGATGATACATTCTTCTCGTCACTAACCACATTCAACATTAATATGTTTTTCACTTTTGTATCACTTCTTTAGATTCNCCTTCTCCCCTTTTTTTTTTTTTTTTTTTTGTTGTGTAATTTTGACCCCCAAAATAGGAGTCTTCAGATTTCGATACAAACACCATGCCGTTTTTGTTTATCCAACACAAACACCACGTCGTTTGTTTCTGGCCGCATTGTTTAGCGTCTACGAAACAGCCACAACAGCAAAACCCGAACCCGTAATGAACCCTGACCGGGTCGGAATTGCAGAACGAAATTGATTTGGCCTCGTGTCTCTTTTCTTCTCCGAATGAGAGAAACCTTGCTTAAACCCTAGAGAGAAAAGAGAAGAAAATGTTTCGAGCGGTGGGATCGGTTCTGAAGAGGAACAAGGAAGCTTTCAATGGAATCACTCGAGGATCCACCATTTCGTCTCCTCGCGTTTTCACCTCTAAAGTTACAACTACTACTGTATCTTCATCTTCCTCGTCTTCTTCTCTTGCTGGAACCTCCTTCTATGGCTTGCGATCTCTTCTCAAGGTAATTGCATTGTTCTTCATATTCTAGTTCGATCACGATTTAGGTAGTTGAGTTTGTGATTTTGGTCTCTATTAGACGATTTAGAAGTTTCTTGTGGTGGGTTTGATCAAGATTGTGTTTTTGTAGGGTCAAAATGGTTCCTTGTGTAGGAATATGTCGACCGTTGCGTCGATTAGCTCAGAGAGTAAAGAGGGTTTGAAGCTGCTTGTTACTGGAGGACCTCAAGCTCGGAAATGGGTCGGAATCTGGCTTTTCGGGTCTGCGGCTTGGGTCTTCAGCATGGTGGTATTGGGCGGAGTAACACGGTTGACTCGATCTGGTTTATCGATGACTGATTGGAAATTCGCTGGGGAATTTCCTCCTCTGACTGATGAAGCATGGGCTAAGGAGTTTGAGAAATATAAGCAGTCCCCTGAGTATAAACGGTTAGTATAGCAATTCGGTAGCTGTCTTCTTGCATTGTATTTTCTGTCTTTGGACGAAGTCGTGATCTTTTGTATTTTGCAGGGTGAATAAAGGGATGAATCTTGAAGATTTTAAGTTCATATATTGGATGGAGTATGCTCATCGCATGTGGGGAAGAGGATTGGGAATCATGTTTGCTTTACCGTTTTCATATTTTCTGCGTAAAGGGTATATTACTTTACGTCTTGGAGCTAAGCTCTCTGGTTTATTTGCACTTGGTGCTGGACAAGGTTTCATTGGTTGGTGGATGGTTAAAAGTGGTTTAGAGGTAAGCACTTAGGAACTGTCGAAGATCATAATCATAATTTTATTGGATGGTGTACCTTCAGAATATTGTGTAACCAGTAATCATGTTGGTCCTATAGGAGCCGCCATCTGAATATTCTCAACCGAGGGTAAGCCCATACCGTCTTGCAGCTCACCTAACCTCAGCTTTTGCTATTTATTGTGGACTTTTCTGGACTGCTCTCTCTGTTGTTATGCCCGAACCACCAGCTGAGTCACTGAATTGGGTTCATGGAGCAGCTAAAGTGAAGAGACTTGCATTACCCATAAGCTTAATAGTTGGTATTACTGCGATATCAGGAGCCTTTGTTGCTGGAAATGATGCTGTAAGCAAACTATGTAACTTATATATAAGCTTCTACATTTCCTTGGGTACAGAAAGAAGTCCTGTGTATTTAGATCTCTCTGATTGTGAATTATAGGGTCGTGCATTCAACACATTCCCGAAAATGGGTGATACATGGATCCCAGATGGTATATTTGAAATGAAGCCACTTATACGCAACTTTTTCGAGAACACAGCAACTGTTCAGGTACACCATTCAAACAGAGCTTTCTCTTTTTGCTTCAACAGTTCCAAAAAGACTGAAACTTTACTCGAAATTTCAGCTTGATCATCGCCTTCTCGCAACTACAACTCTAATCGCAGTTGGAACGATGTGGTGGTTTACAAGGAAGCTAGACATACATCCAGCCGTTAAAGCTTTGATCGGAAGCACCGTTGGAATGACTGCTTTGCAGGTAAATCAATCTTTACATTTTCATGGAAACTAATATCAGAACCATTGACGGGTTTTGTATTTGCAGGTGACATTAGGTGTATCAACTCTTCTGACTTATGTTCCGGTTTCATTAGGAAGTGCGCACCAAGCAGGAGCTTTAACACTTCTCACTTTGATGCTACTTCTCAACCACACCCTTCGAAAGCCATCACCGTCTCTTCTCAAATCTCTTCCACAAGTGGCTAAGTCAAATTTCAGCTAAGCCCTCTTCACCAAAGTCTTCCTTTCAATCATTATTACTGAAAGCATAACGATTCTTTTGCTTACACTATTATACTAGCAAGTTTTTCATCGAATGCTGCGTTAAGGATGTTGTAAAATCACTCATGATTCGAAAAATAATGTACGAAAACTATTAACAAAAGTTTCATCTATAAATTGCTCTCTGTGTTTTTGATTCAGTTTGTTCAGTTTAAAGGATCTTTATCTTACACCAAATCGGTTCAGAGCTGAATTTTGGTATAGATCTGATTTGGTTATTTCAGCCCGGTTAAAGTCATTAAGTCTTGTGGATAACGTTAGCAGAACAGAGTTTTGGTGTTTTGTGATTTAGGAATATACGTGTCACAATATTGTAGCTTATTAGCATCCACGTATCAGTAGCCTTTCTATATAGCTATGCTACAAAACTCTTTAGGTCCTTAAGCTTCATACTACTACTACAATGGCGAATCCCGAAGCAAGAAGAAGAGAAATAGCCATAACCGGTCAAGAGAAGGTGAACGTTTCTTCGATTGTAGCTGCAACCATAGGAGCAGTGACTGTGGTCGGACCGCTTCTAGGTCTGATGAGTTTCAGCCTCGTGGCGACGACGACTCTGTTTCTGATCGTTTCTCCATTGATGCTGATATTTGTCCCGGTTTTGACGGCTATGACGGCGATTATTGTGTGGGCTATGATTGGTTTCGGAGTGGCTGCGGCCATGTGGTTGGTGGGGATAGCAGCGTTGGTTTGTTGTGGACGAGAGATCGGTGTCGGAAAGGGAGTGGTTAAGAGGATGGTTGAGTCGGTTGTTAGAGAGTTAGGTTATATTCGGAGTCGTTACTTGTGAGATAAGTTAGAGGATACTCTTGGAGGAAACCTCTTTTTATCTGTTGCAATGCCTAAATCATGGTTTTTTAGCCCTGAGATGCTTGCTCTTTCGTTAGTGTCACCTTTGCCTCAGTTCACATGTAAACATTTTGGTATAAGGAATTCATGGTTTTCGCATTAGAAATCTGAAACCTTAGTATATTTCAGAGATGAATATTATTGGAGACTATGGTGTTGTCACATGGGAGATCAAAATCATCTCCATTTAACTGGAAGTTGGAATAGTAGTTAAAAACAATTGGCAAATGGAGTTTATTTGCTTTTTGTTAAAGAATAGGCAAATAGAGTTAGAAACTTAACTAATTTATTTATGTGGATAAAAAATAAAACTTAAAAAGCTTCCAAACATCCAGATACATATGTATTACAAATGGTATTACTTCATTTAGTCAATTTTGATTGTAACATTTATTAGATGATATAAATTAATAATTAACAATGATCTTCCCTTTTTTGTTCTCTATCTTAGTCTTTTCTCTTTATGATTATTTATCAAAAATTTCTTCCTTTCCTACTTCCCAAATACATTCTCTACAAATCGGAATCACTCCACCAGGATTATCATCTCTCGATACTTTAAATATAGTAAAGAGGTGAGATCCACCTTGAGGCCACGCAAATTGGCAAATAAATCTTGTAGATCTCGAGAAATTAACACGAAACCTAAAACCCCAAGTTTGACCCCAAGGGATACTGACCACCCCTAAATCATCCTCCGAAGATTTACAATGTACATTAAGAGTTTCCCTACTGTGTACAACGTTGTGGATTACAACAGCTTTTTGGATAGAAGATTATCTCCCGATTCTGGTGTTGGTGCCTCATCAACAATATTTAAAACATCTGAAGTTGATGCAAAAAGAACAAAAGTAAGAGTGATCGTTAACATCATCAGTATGTAATGAAGCTTATTCGACAACGCCATAGTTTGTAAATTGTGTGGGGGAGTGCTACGACAGAAACACCTTGGTTCCTAATGTGTAGATTTTAACATAATGAAAAATATATTTGAGATGGTGACTAAATTATGCATATACAACAATTAATGCATATGATTATTTGATGCATATATTTAGTCATATTATTTATAGGTCTACCTAGATGAAGTTTTGACTATAATATTTTCTTTATATTCAACTTTCCTCATGCGAAAGTTATATTTTTACAGAAATTACATCTAATCTTATAAAAAAAATATAATATCCTAAATGTGGAAAATATTAAAATAGCTTTAAAATCATTATCTAAAAAAGCTAAATTAGAATAATTTGAAAGATATATCTAACTAAAAATCATTTATTATTTAGTCATTTAATTTATCTTTAAATTAAAAAAATTTTAAGATGTTGACTAAATTTTGAAGCAATGGATTTATTTGAACTCGCGAATTATTGTGTATACTGCTTTCTAATCAAAATTCATATATTTGAAGATTATATGAGGCTGTTAAATCTATAATATATTTACGTAACGGAGAATTATTGATGTTAATTAAGTTTGTCTCCAAGTTTCAACTTCGTCAAAAAATATATATATATATTTATATTGTCGTAGTGACAAGCATTATACATAGATAGAGAATGATACACGCAATAGAGAGGTTATAGTTTACCTATGAACGTAAACACAAAACGAAATGTTGGACTGCAATCATGAAATGTTGGACTGCAATCATTGGAGCAATCATGTTTTTAACTCCCGAATAGTTGGCCCATATTTCCGCCTTTACAATATTGGGCATTGAATTCTGAATGATACAAAACCTTCTCATGTCATCACACATCTCCAATGACTCCAACGAAAGAATCTATCACATAACCTTCAAGTAGGAGAGATTTTAAGTTAAATAAATAATTCAAGGTAAATCTACACACATTTTCAAGTAGGAGAGATTTTAAGTTTGGCGATAAACTGATTTGATTTTTAATCAAATAACATTGCCTTGTACAATTTTTGTTCAAAAGAATATATTTTTCTACATATGATATACAAATATTTAGTGGATAAATATCATTAATACACTTTTTAACTCATTTTTTTCAAAAATACATATTTTTGTTACTATTCTTTCAAAACTACATTTTGAAGGAAAATTGTGTTAAGATCTCTGCAATGTTCTCTTTTACATATTATATGTTGCTTAAGTGTGTTTTTGTTTTGCAGTGACTCGTACGATTCTGTTTACTTCTTCTATTAGATCCCTTCACCATGAGGAATTGGACTATCTCTTTGACCATCTAGATTTTCTCCCACTATCACACCCGAGCAACTTTCCTTTTGGCCGTATGGGGTTATTTAGGTTTAATGGGCGTCTTAGGTTGAACGGACATCTAGACCGTAACCCATACGATTCTCTTCTAGATTCTGTCTTTGAAATCTATCCGGTTAATTTCTAATGGGGGTTATGGACATGTTTCTACCATATCATTCCATCTGGTAGTATGACTCTTCCTTTTTATTTTTATTATTGCTGAATATTTATATTCTGAGTTTGATTTTGAATTGTTTCATTGTTGCAGTCTGGTTTTCTGTGTACGGTGTGCCAGTACACACAAGAGAATGGCGAGCGGTTTGTGAGGAGAATCTACCGCAGGCCTCAATTTAGTTTTACATCTCATCAAACCCGTGTTAACATCGATTGGATTATTATACAAAAAAAAATCGGTAGCTTAAATTTGGTTTATTGTGTCATTTTAAAAAATGACGCTAATATTTTTTAGTGTCAGATGATTTAGTGTCATTTTCTTAAATGATACTATAATTCTAGTATCACTTAAAAAGTGATGCTAATCTTTAAAATAAATGACACTAATTAAAAGTATTCTTTTTTGTAGTGAAAGCATGACATTGAGGATGTTGGGATTGTAGAAAAGACCAATTTCATCATTGTCATCTATTATTTGCTTTCATCAAGAGATATTTTGGAGGATCAATTAATGGGATTTTTGCCAAATTCTGTAAATAGATCTTTTTAAATATTTTCCTAAAAAACTTTCCTAAGGAATATCTGAGTATTTTTTTTTCAATTGCTTTAAAGTCTCCAAAGACCTAATTAAACATTAACTTACGTAAAAATTAGGGGAATTGTGTGAGAATGATGAGCCTCCGCCGCATAGTGATGTCGTCTGCCGTTCAGAGCCACCATATGTGGACGAAGGGATTTGCAAAGTGCGTGGAGACCTCTAAAGCTGCTCCAGTGAAGGTGAAGAGGCCCAGGAAGGTTTACGAGAAGCTCAAGTATCTTACTGTTGGAACCATGGACTTCATCATGAGGGAGGAAGAGAAGAAGGGTATTTCCATCACTCATGAGGATCTGCTCCGCTGGGCTAAGCGTCTTGAATTCGAATGCAGACCTGAACACGCACTCGCGGTTTTGATCTGATCTGAGACAACTTTAACTATCATTCTGTTTTTTGTGATTATTAACGATTAGTGTCTCTTTTGCAGGTATTGGATTGGATGGATAGGAAGAAGATGGTATTTTCTCCGGACGAGCTTGCATTTTACGTGGAAGTTATTCTCAAGGTTCGAGGGTACGTAGCGGCTCAGGCCTACTTCCGTAAAGTAGACCCAGAGTTCGACGAGATGGACCGTTATGCCAAGAATAGGCCTGCGCAATTGGTACTTGATAATTATATGATGGCAAGCTGGAGGAATTCTAATGTAACGCTGTGTTAGCAAAATTTTGTTACAAATTCAATTTGTAGTAAAATTTGTGACTATATTCTCTTGTTCTTGTAGTGAGCTAGTAGGTTTCGTATTGTTTGCTCGTTGCTTTCTTTTTGATATTTGTGTGCCTCTCTCCTGGGGAAATAATAATACTTGTTACTTTTGGTTGTCCCTCTTTCATTAAGTCTTAATTGTTGTTACTCTTTGCACTAAGAGAAGCCTTCTAGCTTCTCAATTCTTAGTCTTAATAAGTGAAAGAGTGTGTTGTTTGTTGCATTTGTTACGAGTTATGAGAGTGTGCTTTATGCTTATAGCTCTGTTGTAAGTTGTAACAAACATTCCCTTATTTCGGTTGCATAACTTAACACTGTTAGATCAATTGTAATGGCGGAAACTTAATTAGATGAGTCTCATAACAAAATATAGACTTAGATGAGTCTCTAAAGTTTTAAGAAACATATTTGTTGTGAGACTCATCTAAGTGCCACCATTTCAATTGCTCTAACAGAGAAGAAAAAAATATCCATCGCAATAACTCTCAAACTTCAGCCATATAAATTTACATTATTCAAGATGTAACTTTAAAAGAAAGCCGAGTTAAATTGGATGCTACGTACTACTAAGTGTCGTGACCGGAATGAGAGAAGGGTCCTTGCCTAATTAAGATTCTGTATGCTTTCACGGATGCTCATTAATGCACACGAGTGCCCTTCAAATACTCTCCCTACTTCACCTATACAATATTCCCTCACACTAAGGTATACTATATTAAAAGACTTCAATTAGTTATTTTTCATGTTTCAAACTTCAAACAAATCACCAAAAGTTATATATAGTTGACAATTGCATATATATATAGAAGATATGTGAATAAGGATATAATTTAAATGTACAAATACATGTTTATGGGTGACAATTGGATAAATAATACATGAATTAATTAGAGAAAAAATTAAGAAAGGAGTTGACCAGGCGTAGAGTGGGTGAGCTACCGGCTACAGAAGATCACACGCTCTGTAGCGTTGAATTCTTTAAAGAGTTTAATCAATTCATGCACCTTTGATGCTTAGATTTATTATTATATATATATGCTTACATTTCCTTTCTTCTTTTTTTCAATTTAAAAGACTTGATTACAAGAACGGCACAAAACAAATCAAAAGTTTGGCAGTTTTAATATTTTCTTTTAGGCAATCTTTGATTTCTTTTTCATTTTCTTCACCAAATTTTCTTTTTGTACTTTCTTGTGAGTGAATTAACTAAAGAGAAATTGGAACGATTTCGAGAGATAAAGAAAGAAAGAAAGAAAGAAATGGGTAGGATTCCATGTTGTGAAAAGGAGAATGTGAAGAGAGGACAATGGACTCCTGAAGAAGATAACAAATTGGCTTCTTATATTGCTCAACATGGTACTCGTAATTGGCGCTTAATTCCTAAAAATGCTGGTAATCTAATCTTCCAAACTTTTGTTTTTCTAAATAAATGATAAGATTGATATGTTATATGTAAATGATCGTCCATGACTCTTTTGTTTCAATTTAAGATAGTCTTTTAAATAAGTTGAACATTGTTTTGTTTTGTACGTAATGTATATAATGGTTTTTGGTATAGGGCTACAGAGATGTGGGAAGAGTTGTAGGCTAAGATGGACCAACTATTTACGTCCTGATCTGAAACATGGCCAGTTTTCAGAGGCGGAAGAACATATCATTGTCAAATTCCACTCCGTTCTTGGCAATCGGTATGACGTTTTTTATATAGAATGATCTGATTAACTAGGGTTTTAAATGTTTTTTATTTTTATGGTGGAGAATTAGAGACTGAGAAATATCGGATTTGTTTGTATAAATTTTGAATTATTGATTTTGAAAACTTTCTAGGCATGTCTCAACAAGTTTCTTGGCAAACAAGCTTTGTTTTGTATACCAGATCGATCTTACTAGGGTTTTGATCTTTAGAGATATTTGAGGTTTACTTTTGGGTTTTATACAAAGTAGAACTTTTGCTCACAAATAGAATGCTTGTTTCATAAGTGTTGAAAAGAAATACACTGACTTACTTTTTTCGTGAGCAACACGTTTCTTGCATAAATGGAATTATGGAAGTTTAAAAAGACATAAACCTCGTTTTAATAATTTTCGTTCAGGTGGTCGTTGATTGCCGCACAGCTTCCTGGTCGGACAGACAACGATGTGAAAAACTATTGGAACACGAAGCTGAAGAAGAAGTTGTCGGGAATGGGGATAGATCCGGTGACTCACAAGCCTTTCTCTCATCTAATGGCAGAGATCACCACTACACTCAATCCTCCTCAAGTCTCTCACCTCGCTGAAGCCGCCCTCGGATGTTTCAAGGACGAGATGCTTCACTTGCTCACCAAGAAACGTGTTGACCTAAACCAAATCAACTTCTCAAACCCTAACCCTAACCATTACTCTAACCAAATGGTTGATAACGAAGCGGGTAAGATCAAAATGGATGGTCTAGAGCATGGGAATGGGATAATGAAGCTATGGGACATGGGTAACAATGGATTCTCATATGGTTCGTCTTCGTCTTCTTTTGGGAATGAAGAAAGAAATGATGGATCCGCGTCTCCTGCGGTTGCTGCATGGAAGGGTCACGGCGGAATACGGACTGCGGTGGCTGAAACCGCCGCAGCGGAGGAGGAGGAGAGGAGGAAGTTGAAGGGAGAAGTGATGGATCAAGAGGAGATTGGATCTGAAGGAAGAAGAGGAGATGAAATGATGATGATGAGGAGCCAACATCATCATCAACATCATGCGTTTAATGTGGATAATGTCTTGTGGGATTTACAAGCTGATGATCTCATTAATCATATGGTTTGATTTTTATTTGGTTTTTTTTTTTCTTAGATTTCTTGTTTGGTTTTTCATTTTGGATCACTTTGGTTGGTAGTTGACAATTGGTTATGATTATTAAGGTGTTTCCTGTTTTTCAGAGATTAATAAGTTTTATTTTTTAAAGGATGTAATAATGAAGAAATGTAAATAAAGGGCTTTTATTATTTCCATCGCTTAGAAAATACTACAATATTTATACCAAATTTTACAAAACTTTGATGTTTGCTTGTACGTGAATAAGTCTACGAAATCTAAAAAATATCATCAAAGTGTGAATTCAGAGCGATAAACTTAAAGAAAATGTGATGAACAACCGAGGTGAAATACCCTTATTGAAATCATTGTTTTTCACAAATCATATTGATTTTCACTCATTGAATGTAAATGCTCGAGCCTCTTCTCTGAGAGGAGAAAAGAACTATGAAACTGCTCTATATGAATGGTTTCAGTGTAGGTTGGGCTTGAATGTAGAGGTGGTTGTGGCAGGGCCGGACTTGAGGGTAGGCAGGGTAAGCAACCGCTTAGGGCCCCCAAGCCAATTGTTCTTTATAGGAATTAATTTTATATGCTTGATCATGATTCTTTTGTGGTTTTTTTTAAGAAATCTCTATCCGAATTCTATTTCAAAAAAACTTTGTGTAGTTGATACTTTCTTCATATATATAACCTACTTGCTATTATCTATGAGTTGAAATTAACGTAAAGGAACACACGTTTTGGTTTCGCTTCGGTCTTCATATATGGTTGGACCGGCCCTGGGTTGTGGCTAAGTTTTTTTAAATTCTGAATCTTTGGTTTTTTCTGAATAAAGTTAACAATTTATTTTTTAAAAAAAATTTCTTTCGGAGAAAAAAAAGCCATCAAAACCTATAAATATTTTTTTAAAATTTTGCTATACATATTTAGGGTCCCTCTTTATTATGAAAGAACTATATGGGCCAATACAGTTTCCGGGCCAATCTAAACTAGAAAGTACATTACAAATTATTCAGCCCCTTATTAGAGGCCCAAATAATGGCTATGAACGTTGAAAGAGACAATATAGCCGTTACAGCGAAAAAAAAAGTCCCGTTTTATTATCGCAACAGTAAAACCGAAACGTAAAGAGAGAGAAAAAAAAAAAAAATCCGACCGTTGTACAAATAGCCGTTAATGAAACAACAATTTAAATACCTGAAAACTCTTAATTTCTATCTTCATAGAAAAGGCAACCTTACCATAACAAAACAATCGAACTCAGTCTTATCTTCTTCTTACTCTTAGATTCCAATTCAGATCTCTGTTTCCATTTCTAGGGTCTCTCTGTTTCTTTTTAAAGTATCATTCTTTTTCAGTATGGCCGGAGCTAAAGATTCTCATATAGTGGAGATTCCGGTTGACGAAGAGCATAAAGAGAAGCAGCAACAGTTGGTTACGGTCTCGAATCCGGGAATGGGTATACTCAGGGTTATTCAGCAGCATCCGTTGTCCGAAATCTCAGAGAGTCCAGGACATTTGTTGCTTCTGAAGCTATGGCAAAGAGAGGAAGATCTGTTCTGTCGCCGTGTCCTTCTTAAAGAATCGAGGCTTGAGTCCATCAAAAGAGAGATCTTTCAGCTCTGTTGTTTCTTCCTCGTCTTCCACGGGTTCTTCTTCACACTTGTTTACTCTTCTTCTTGTTCTGATGATGATGATGTGACGAAAAGCGATGCGGTCTGCAAGAAATGGTGGATACCTTCTGTGGTTTCACTAGCCACTTCGTTGGTTCTCGTGTTTCTGGTTCAGGCTAGGCTGTTCATGTTCTGGAAAGTTAATAGAGGAGTTCATAGGGAGAGGAGCGATAACAGAACGCTTACAAGATGTGTTTTGGAGCTGAGGATGAAAGGTTCGAGCTTCGATTTGTCGAAGGAGCCGATGAGTGGGAAGAGGATGAAGAGCTCAAGTGTTGAGATCAAGTGGAAACCTGTTACTTGGTTCTCTCAGTATTTGATTACTATTGTTCTTCTTTGCTTTGCAGGGTTGTTCTTCCCGGTCTCAAAGTTCATCCTCTGCGGATTTTGATAGATCAGCCAAACTCTCAACATTCATTATTTGTTTCGGTATATAATTGTCTCGTTTTATTCTTTAATAAATCCAGATTCTATCTGTTTGTGATAATGTTGCCATTTCTCAGATTTCTGCATTCTTTCTTCAACCTCCATCGTGGGATTGAAGCTTTTGGTCCGATCGAAGAGAGAGCTGCTGTCATATCTCCCAGACTAACGAATTTCCGGGATCCAAGAACAACCTGTAACTTTTAGCAGCTATACACTCAATTATAGTCGAGATCAGATGTCTGAAGCTTGATAGATATGGATACATTTAACTTTTGGAATCAGAATTCTTTGATCATAAAGTTTATTTCTTCATTTATAATAAGAACACAGCTTGTATAGAACCCATTTTTGCAGTAAACAAAATGCCATTTTCATATGATATAACTTTCCATTTACATTTTGTTTCCGTAATATTCCAACTTGATTATGTAACCCATTTGTGTACTGAATAAAATGGCAGATTCATACTAGTCAAAGCTACAAACTCTCCATTATAATTTTGCTAATGAGTTTCCAACTTGATACTGTGACAAGACATATTTGGTAGTACAGAAGGCACAAAAACTCTTTTTTTTTTCAGAGTCAATAAAGAAAGGTCAAGCAAGGCTGATAATGTTTATGATCTGTTCCTAAGAGCTTTCAAATCCAAATATCCTGAAAACACCTGCAAAGAGATGCAAATCCAGATATCATGCTTTTTTGGTCATTGTCATTGAATTGTTGCTAACAATGGAGTATTAGTATGAAGCAGTACCTTCATCAGTATTATACTTGGGGTTCTTGTCATCGCCTGCATACGCAAGTAAATTGTATTTGGGATTCCACTCGACGCTGTTCATGGCAGCCCGACATGGAATCTGATGCACCGTCCGTCCGGTTTGGACATTAGCCTGTTTGGTAGTTAGTGGTCAGATATGAGGCACTAATCAAACATTGAGGAAACTATACTTTAAGTAGCAATTTTCAAATCTGAAGATAACTTACGATATCTATAAATAAATCTTCACTGGCAGAAGCAATATACTCCCCTGAATAGTTGAAGCTTATTGTCCTGACGGGCCACCTGTGACAAATAGTTATAGTTTGACCAACATGTAACAGAAAGTAAAGCTTTTTCTTGTTAAATGTAAATTTCAGGCTGTGACTCACTCAAGTTTGGTAAATGTTCTCAAACAAAGCATGTCTGAGATATCCCAAAGGCTGACTAAGGAATCCGCACTCCCAACAGCAAAATATCTGTCAAGGTGAAGGTGGGGAATTAGATACAACCCATAAATCATATTCATTAATGTCCTAGAGAGTAAAGACAATGAATGTAAATATTTATTACCTTCCTTTAGGATCAATTGCAATGCAATAACACCCGGCTGTGTGGGCTGTAAGAGTGTCTAGTGGCTTAAGGGATGGATAAGAAAGAACTTCAACGGTGCCTGAGCAGAAGAATATACGAAAGTAATTTTCCAATAAGATTAGTTCTCAAATTCCAAAACAAAGAAACCTGAGGTTAAAAATCATGTGCAGGAAAGAACAGAATTTAAAATACTCACCAAGTCCAGTAGTCAAGAAGAAAAGATCTCCTGACATGTTCCAAGCAATCTCATTTACCTGTTACAAAAAGAGGAAAGCTAAGGAAACATTCCACACGGCGCAAGAAAATAAATATTCCACCAGATTGAAACGAATGGCACATTCTACTCGTTTGGATAAAGAGTATATACTAACTTTACAACCAAGTTGGTTATTACATGAAGGAATTTAAGTGAAATGTAATCGCATGACCTTGAAATAGGACAGAAGAACTTCAAAAAGACGGAAACCACAAATAAAGATTAACATGAGTATGAACTTTTATTACCTCATAATTAAATTTGCGCCTGTGCAGAGGTTTAAACTTACGGACATCCAGAATGGTAAGCTCATCATCCTACAATAGCCAGTCAGAGAAACAAAATTTACAGATAAAGGATCCAACAAGCAACGCACAAGAAAGTCCAGCAAGAAACAATGCAAGTGTAAAGGCATGTGAGTCAAGACAATACCCTATTACCAACAGCTACATGAGTCCCATCAGGTTTGTAGGTAATGTTAATATTCTCTCCATTAAGTTCTGCCTGCTGAGTGCATTTTCCACCTGTGTAACTCGAACAAGACATATCTCAGCCATTTAAATTTGATACTATTCTAAAGCACTACATATCAAAAAACCCTGTTTAAAGTTCTCTGTTATGGAATCTAGCTAGATAACTAGTTTATAATTCTTAGACAACTATACCTGATCTTAGTTTCTATTATACAACTTAACACAAAAAGGCAACTCTGTGAGAACTATATGTGAATGGTACCAAGCTAATCCATTAGAGAATATGTAGATTTCAAAACCAAGCTCCAGCTTGTTAGGCATGAAGCTAATCCACAACGAATATATAACTTACTACGAGCATCCCATAGACGAACACTCTTATCCCCAGAGGCAGTAGCAACGAGATCTGAATGTTTGGGGTCCCAACAAAGCTGATCCACACTATCAGTATGTCCCTTTAGTTCAAGATCCTTAACCTTACTCTGTATCCACACAGACACATAAACAATCAAATCAAAAAGTGCATAAATTCAAACTAACAATGTCAAAGATAATAATCGATTTTGCAACTCAATCTGCATCAAAAACTCCATATTTTGAATCATTGAATCAAAGGAAGTCTCATTTGAATCAAAATTAGAAAACGTTATTACAAATTAAACACTTCAACATATGTAAGATCACAAACAGACAAAGGTTTTCAGTTCAAGAGGCAAAGAAATTACATGACCGTGAGGTTCGATGTTCCAAATACGAGCCGTTTGATCAACAGAACCCGAAGCTAGCTTTGTCCCATTAGAATTCCAAGCCACCGAGTGTACCTTCCAATCCAAAAATTCCGATAAAATTTAGCAATTCGTAACCAGATAAAAAAAATAAAACTAGGGTTTCGTAAGAATTTAAACTACATAAACTAAGATGAAGATGTAAAATCCAAACTAAAAATAAAATAAAATAAACCTTCTTCTTGTGACCATTATATTCTCTGCTATGTAGAGTCTTGAAAGGAATCGTCTCTTCCATTTTCTTCCACTCTCCCTTCGTCAACCTTTAGCTTCTCTTTACTGTATCAGAGAGCTTCGCTTACCTAAAACGCCGCGTTTAGGGAATTTAAATAAACCGGATATATGAATCAAACCCGGTCCAGTAAAGAAATCATTTCTTCTAGATGATAAGAGAAAGAGAGGCTTCTGAAAGAAACCAACAAGAGCGGTAAAATTACGTAATATGAAAAAAAAAGAAAAAAGTAAAAAAAAAAAGAAACAGCTAAGCAAGTTATTTGTGGAGTGTCTATAAAATCCACCGACGTTATAGAGAAGCAGCCCTCACCTTTCGTCTTACTCCGCCGCTTCATCTTCCCGATCTCCGGCGACTCTCTTGCTAGCTCTTCTTCGAGATGATGATGATGACGTCTCTCGGTGGTGGTGGCGGTGGTGGTGGTGGTGGTGGCGGCGGAGGGAGGTTTATGTCGTATTCGTCGTCTCTTTCGGTGCCTCCTACTGCTCCTCAGTCACCTAACTTCTCCGGTGGTCTCCGATCACAGTCTTCTATCTTCGTTGAGCAGGAGAAGTAATTTTAATCTCTCACTTTTTGGGTTTCGTGATCTTGTGGTTGCCTCAACTGTGTGGATCTTTGTAGATCTTAATCTGGAGATTTCTTGATCGGGTTTTGTTTTCTTCTGCTTGTTTGTGTGGTGATGGTTTTGATTGAATCTGGGAACTATACTTTCTCAGCTCAATCTACTTCAGATTTGCCTCAATCCACCTCACTTTTGTTAGTGTTACAGATCTTTTGTTCATTCTGTTGTTGTTGATTTGTGTTCTTCACTGATGAAACTGTTAAAAGTCACATTTTTTAGATACTTGTTAATCTAAATGAATGGAAATTTGAATCTAGCTTTACGTTTTTATACATTTGTGATGAATTTGGATCTGGTTCTAAGCTTGCTGTCTGTTACTAATCTTGCTAGTCTTCGATTTTTGTTTTGGCAGGTATCTTTCGGAGTTGCTTGCGGAGCGTCATAAGATGACTCCGTTCTTGCCCGTGCTTCCACATGTGTGTCGGCTACTAAACCAGGGTGAGTACTATTGTTTTTGTTGTTCTTACTTGTATTTCACCTCACTGAATATGTCGTTTTTTTGCTTCATAACTATGATGCTTTCATATAGGTGATTAACATTAACATTGAATTGGTGCTGCTTTTAGAAACCATTTAGCTAGCGGTTAGAAGAATAATCTCATATGTAGATATCATGCGACCCCTGGGGAGACGGTTGTCTTCCTTTTCTTCAAAAGTACTAGAATTTAGTTAGACCTAGATCATGACTGACTCTACTGGTTTTTCTTAGATTTAACTTTGTTTTTCTCAACATGTTAGCTTTTTGACTTAGAAATCTGATTTTTTTTTTTAATTCTGGTACTGACTTCTGTCATTCTATTTAACTAGAGAGTGAGAGCAGGACACTAATCTTTGCTAACTCAATTAACTATATTGTACTCTCTCTCCTTTTATTGGTCTCCTGCTGACTGATTTGTTAACTAATTCTAACTGGTGCGTCTTATGCTTGGAAATTGACATTTTTGTAACAGAAATTTTGCGTGTAACCACACTGTTGGAGAATGCCACAGTTTTGAGTCAGAGTGGGCTTGACCACCCTAGCCCTCTGGCTCCTGGAGGGATATTTCAGAATGCAAGAGCTGACCTGAATGGATGGGCTTCACAGTTTCCATCAGAAGTATGACTACTAACCATTAACATAACTCTTCTCATCTAATTAATACAAGCTTTTTTGACTAGTTATGCTGACTTAACACGTTTGACTGCTTTTAGTCCTAGTTTATCATGACAGGTATCCGGGGCTAACACTGAATAACTGTAATGTTTTGCGTTAGATTAACACTAACTAGAAACTCTGTTATCCTCTCAAAGCATACGGAGTAGGTGCAGCTCCAAAAGATGGAAATGATGATGTGCTTGCTTATAAAAAATCTCATATAAATATGATATCTCTATGTATATGATAGGATATAGGAGCTACAGGTCTCATTTCCAGGGAAAGGCGGTTTCATTATTCTTTTGCTATTGATGCTGCAAACTTAGTCCATTAACATGTGCTAATGCGTTAAGGTTGATGTGGCATCTAAATTGTGTTTGTTGATGATTTTGTAGAGATCTGTTCCATCGTCTCCAGGACCGAATTGGCTCAACTCACCTAGCAGTTCATCCGGTCTCATCGCCAAGCGAACAATCAGGGTCGATATTCCAGTCGACAGTTACCCAAATGTATGAACTTTCAAACCTACACTGAGACTATATATGTTCTGATCGGTTTATAACTTATGTTTTCAATATTACAGTACAATTTTGTTGGTCGCCTCCTGGGTCCTAGAGGAAACTCCTTGAAGAGAGTTGAAGCAAGTACTGATTGCCGTGTTCTTATCAGAGGAAGAGGCAGCATAAAAGATCCCATTAAGGTATATCTCATTTTCCTTTACACTTCATTTTGTATTGAAATTTCATTGATTGCTTATCTCATTAAATATATTTCTGCTTGAAGGAGGAAATGATGAGAGGAAAGCCTGGATACGAACACCTGAATGAACCACTTCATATCTTAGTCGAAGCTGAATTACCAATTGAAATAGTCGATGCACGTCTCATGCAAGCTCGTGAAATACTCGACGAGCTTCTTACTCCCATGGTTTGTTTAACCTCTTTCCCCTTTCTCACCTACTTTTTTTTTTAAACCGGTACTAGTATCTTAGTGAAAAGCTGTTAACTTTCTTCTTATTCACACTCGACTTGTGTTTCAGGAGGAAACCCATGATTTCTATAAGAAGCAGCAGCTGCGCGAGCTAGCATTACTCAATGGAACTCTTCGTGAAGAAGGATCGCCGATGTCTGGCTCTGTTTCTCCATACAATAGCCTTGGTATGAAGAGAGCCAAAACAAGAGAAGGGTAAAGATAAGATGTGTTGTTGTGATCAAATACATCTCTCAAAGGAAAATGAAACCGATCCAATTCGACACAAGAAGGCCATAGCACTTGGAACATGTACCCGGTACTGTATCTTGTCCCAGAAATATAATTTTGTTGTATATATGATTATGAATATGTCGTCTATCTATCCTGTGTCCCGGAGAGAGATCAGATGACATAAGTTCGAGAGATACAAGGACTGAGTCTCTCTCTCTGTCTCCAGACTTAGATTTGTTATATTTTGTCTCTTTATGGAAGTTGGGTTCCAATTTTCTTCTTTTTTTATTAAGCCAGTTTTGGCCCCCTTAAGAAAACAAACATTAAAAATCATGTGGTTTGTGTCTGGTAATGATATTATGTTTTTGCAATACTTGAAACTTCAAAGTAAAGCTTGTTTCAGTATTATGGGTGGATTGATTGTATAATCTTATACTTTTTACTCGAGTATTGTTTACCTGTTTATTACTAGTCAATTGGTCGGTTAATTAGCCTATAATGCGTATTAGTAGGTTAGCCAATACATTATTCGGTAAAGTATAGGTCAACCCACAAAAACTAGTTTCTTGCTATGCAAGGCAGCTTCCTTCACATAATCTAACTAAATATTTATGTTATAAAAGTCAGTATGATATTTCCTTCTTTTGGATCACTGCAGTATCGAATGGTATCCCATCTCCATCTCATTACACTATTGTTTATATATATATACTTTTTTTTTTTAACGCTCAATCAAATTTAGATTCAAATGAATGAGCCAAGTCCAGTTTCAAGATAAGGGTGAGCCCAATAGGGACTCCAATACAGCAATATAGGCTAGACCTAGTTACAAGACCCAGACGGTGTCACATGCACAACACTAGCACAACCACTAGGCTACAAGTCCCGGACCTATTGTTTATATATATAAAAAAACATATTTTGTATAATCTCTTTCAATATAGTTTTTATTTTACAATGATATTCTTTTAGTCATCAAAATTGTATAATCTACCCACTTAATTTATTTTCAGTAATAATTCACTAAAATATTATTATTATTTTGATTAAAACTGAAATAAAAATATACATTGTCAAACAACATAAATAATAGAAAAAAAATATTTGGGTACTCTCTATGTATTTTCAAGTTTACTCTCTGTTTATGCCGTTACATTTCAAACACACATTATCTGCATTTTCATATGTATTTACATACGAAAATTAATATATTTATATCCATTTTTTGAACTATGAAAATGTAAAAAAGTTTTCATATTCACCCAATCTATATTTTTACATATATACATTAAATATATATATTATACCTTTTAAATTTATCTGTTTTATAATAATCGATTTTGAACTTGTTACAAATATGAATACCCCAAGTGTTGGTTGATTCGTCATCCTGGCTTGAAGCGGGTTAAAAATAAAAAAATTTTCTATTAAAAAAAGTGTGACTTTAAAATTTTTGTAAAACCTTAAAAACATTTGTAGGTTATTTGTGAAGACGAAAATACTTTTAAACTCTTTTTTTTGTTTGTTTTTTTGGTACTTGGGCATCAATTATGTTTGTAATATATAATATGAGGTAGAAATAAAGTTAAAGTCTGAGTGATGTTAACTAGAAAATAAAAATTAAATTTTGTTTTCTTGGTTCTCTGATTGTGTATTGTATGTTTAGGCCGATGAAGATGAAGCCCCTTTGGATTTATGATTTTACCAAGCAAAAAAAATTGTAGACGCAAAATTCTTATTTTTTGTGGGCAATAATTTCAATCGTTTGCTAATTGTACACGCCAACTAAATGTCACTGATGGTAGTTACCCTCATCTTGATACACATGCATCCGCCCATGTCCGTCATATGTAATTTGTGCCAAATTCTAATTTCTCAATTGTAGAATTTAGAGCTCGCTAAATATTGTTTATTGTTGTTTATTGATTTAAATACCAGTTAATGTATTAAAATATCTGTGAAATTGAAATCTTTACCATTTCAAAATGATAGATTTTAAACTCATGATCAGTTGACAACAATTGAAGAGACTAAAAAATGCTTTAAATTGTATTTTATGTTGTAAATCCCTTATTCGTGGTAAGATGTGTACTGAAGCATTTTTCGGATCATATCCATGATAAAACCACGGATCATTAGACATTTTCATTCATATTCATATTATGATATTGTAATTTCCATAATAATGAGATATTCGAGGAAAATATGTACTAATCCGTGGTCTTTTTAAATAAGAAAATTTTAAATTCATAATTTAATTGAAGGATTCACACTGTATTTTTTAAAAGATAAATTCTAAACTCATGATCCACAACAACCCAAGAAACTTGAAAAATGTTTCCTTACAATGTTTTACCTTTCTCATCTTTCTGAAAATAAAATTACAAATATCTTAATATGTGACTAAAAAAAATCTTTACCTCTTCCTCTTTGAAAAAAATCTCATAGATGTGTTCCTAATCTCATACCCTATTTGTGTATAAGAGAATCTGTTGAATAACAAAAATAAAAAAAAAAGTAACTGAAAACTCTAGATCTAAGGATGGAGATTTTGTCGGTTATTAAATGAAACATAATTTTTTTTTGTCGGTTATTTTTGTCAACTTTCCTTTGAGTATCTCATGTTTTTTCACTCTCTTCTAGGAATTTTATTAACTGAAATATAAAAATTGTGGCTATTAAAACTGTGACTGTAAAATTAAAAACTGTGATTAGAAAGATGAAAAAGTCACTTTTCAGGCTTTGGAAAAGTCACTTTTTCTGGCTTTAGAAAAAAATAGAGGAAGTGGCTGTGAGAATTTTCAAAAACAGTTTGAGGACTTTACATACTTTTATTTTTAAGAAGTCTCATTGGTAAAAAAATGGCTTTTAAACTTTTTTTTTCTACAAAAGTCTCTACAAAAAAATTTCCTAGAAAATACATTATTATGGAACGGAGGGAGTAAAAGATTATAGATTATATAAAGATATTGCACATTTTGTCAAAAAATATGATTTCATGATTATTTCATTAAATAATATAAATTATTAGCTAAGAATGAAATTTGTATTATTTTTTTCCCAAAAAACCATTATGCTACACAGAAAATGATTGCATGATTATAATTTGGTGGAAAAAAAGCTCTTTTATGCTTTTATCCATAAAAAACGTATTCACAACCAAATACAGTTATTCTTCGAGGGATAGTTTCAAGATAATAATTTTTTTTTTTTGGTCACTAGTTTTAATATAATAATTATAATTATAAATAATTGCACCTTTTATTTTGACATTATTTTGGATTATGATTTTTACTTATACATTTTGAAGAAGTTGAGATTTTAGATTAACGAAAAAAATCACACACAAGGATAGGTACAATAACAATTATCACGAGAGTCACAGCTACCATTTGCATTTGCACCTCTTCGAAATTTGCATGCTTTATCACAATTTCCAAGAACACTACATTGGCCAATATTTTCGATGCATCTATTTACTACTTCTTCACCTATTTTAGACAAAACAATAATTTATATTTAGATAACAAAAATTTTAGGAAGAATAAACATATATCATTATGATATGCTTAATAATAGAAAAACTTACCAATGCTTATACTTGAAGTAAGCGCACAACCTAATTTTTTAACGAATATATATAAGATTAGCACAATAAAAAATTGAATTTTTGGGATATATGTGAATGAATAGAGTTAGCGCTAACGTACATTTATATGAGGGGAAAAAATATTTAAAAAATGTATACCTGATGCAAAGATGATAAGGAAGATGATAGGGAGAATAGCTGAAGAAGCTTTTTTGGCCATTTTTTTATAATACTTATTAATGTATTGAATATTGGTAGATCTGAAAAACATTAAGGCTAGTGAAGAAAATTTATAGAATCACCACGTTGTCAAAATTTAGAAATACAATTAAGTGTCATTATTTATGTGAAATATTTGACTTTAGTTTTATGTGTAAGACATAGAAACATGGAAGTTCACTAATGGCATTTTTAAAAACTTAGAATTTTGGTATCTTATTCAAGCATTGACTATAATTTATTTATTTATTAGTGAACAATAGTTTTGGTATTTTATTCAAATGTATAGACATATATATATATATAATAATTTTTCCAATACTTTTTAAAAATATATAATAGACAAAGAAAATAGAATAATAACTTTTATGTCAAACATTTACATTTCCTATATGAACTTTTGTAAATTACTATATTAGCTACAAATTACCGGAAAAAATATAATGTTTGAGATACATATAATAAATTAATTTAGTCGACTTTCGTAGTCAATAGTCTTATGTGTGTTCTAATATATGTTTTTTGTTGGTCCATTTGACCGGTCTAAGAAGTAGTTTGATTTAACCTACAACGACGTAGATAACTTAACAAATAAGGTCATATATGTGCATATATGCATGCATGTGGCTTCACTGCTATTAGTATATTCGAGTAGTAGGGTGAGTGATCATATGGGACAGAGGGCAAACCAATGACTCAACGTATTAGAAATTCAAGCAAAGTAGGATAATTTGCCATAAAAAGGAGGCAAAATTCACATGCTCAAAAATATTTCAAAAGCCAATCAAAATTCAAATGCTCAAAAATTCACATGCTCAAAAGT
Source organism: Odontarrhena argentea (assembly GCA_900406245.1). Taxonomy (NCBI): domain Eukaryota; kingdom Viridiplantae; phylum Streptophyta; class Magnoliopsida; order Brassicales; family Brassicaceae; genus Odontarrhena; species Odontarrhena argentea. The sequence continues at coordinate 11,730 of OVAF01000461.1, read as the reverse complement.
ACGATAATTTGAAAAAAAAAATTATTATTTTTTAATAAAATAGTATTAAATCAATTAAGGTACACTCAAAAATATTTATAAAACTATTATTTTACGCTTTCGACGGAAACATGCTTTTAAGTTTTAGATGGGTATTTTTGGCAAAAGAGGTGTGGTTTTGGTGGAAAAGCTAGATTTTAGGAATTTGACAGTAAAAAAAAAAAATCGAAATTTAGCGATTTTCGGCAAAAAAAAAAAAAAAAGTAACAGAAAAATAGAGAATTTACATTTTTTTTTTTTTTGTAGGAAAGCGAGATTTAGCAGCGTGATGGAAATGCGTATTTTACAGTTTTGGGCGGTGAATATAATTTTCACATTTTTGACGAAAAACATAATTTCGCAGATTTAATGAAAAAAGTGGAGTTTTTAATATTTTTAACGTAAAACGGAGATTTTATGATTTTAATGGTAAAACGTGATGTAGCGGATTTAGTGGGAAAACAAAATTGCACAAACCTTTCGTATCAAATCTTATATTTTATATAAGGTCTTTACAACAAGGTCCACAACCCAATTCACTACTATTTACGATTGGTATTTATTTGACATTTTTGATTTGTCACGAAATTTGTAAGGCTATTAAATTATGACCTTCTAAGATCACTGTTTATACAATAGTGTTACCGTAAACTTTGTTTAAAGGAAAAGCAAGGCAATTTCTCTTTATTTAAACTCTTCTTATCTAAAAGGCCAATTTCACGAGTGCAGTATCTGTAAAACTCAGATAATTAGTGTGATTTGAGCATAAATCTTAAAGTTGTTGATTTGTTTGGTATTCTACAAGGGTTATATAATTGTTGCACCTAAGATAGAGTTATTGCTAGCATCTTAAGCATCCATATTGATTACCTGTAAATTAAGATTTGATATTGGGATAAACACCTAATAATGAGTAGAGTAGTGGCCTACAAATTGTATTCCTTCGAGAAAAGTCGAGTAATTACAAATTTTAAATCTAATCAGATCAGAGGTCTTGATACGAAGTGGATATCAGTTTGGTTTACTGAGTATAAATGTAAACTTTCTTTGTAATTAAACCAACTACACACATCTCCTGTTACGTACTTATGTAGCTTTTTAATATCCAAAAATATTAGAATATATTAGAGGTAGACCAGGCTAAGAAGTTCTGGATATATATCCTTCACAATTCTTCTTCAATCCCAGCTACGTACAAGAAATTATTGATTTTAAAGAAAGGTGATTTCGAAACTTGAATCACATTAAAAAAATCTAAATGTCTAGGCATCTAATATATAGACTTGCTGTTTTTCTTTTTATTAACAGCATTGAACAAGAAGAATTAGATAAAGCACTCAAAGAGGAAGATGCCATTGGAAAACGTACTAACATCGAGGTCCAAGATGAACCATCTGGAAGAGAGCCAAGTTGCTATGAAGATGAACCTTTTCCCATCTATTCGTTTGTTACCACTTTCTTTTCGCATGTTCTTTCTATTGATCGGATAACAAGTATTTTTTTTGTTTCTAATTAGATTTCTTGGCCTACACAATTGTCACATTGTTTACTTACCAGACAAAATAATCCATTTAGTTTTTTTGATCCAAGTAATGTTTTATATATTCGGCTCAATTCTAAAATTTTAGGCATGGATGATCCTCATTGTTGTTTATTAGAATGAATGCCCAGACAGTTTATTATCCAGTCGTGTTTTGCTTAAGCACAAAGTTCTAATCATTGTGTTTTATCCTCGATCATGTCTTACCATCTATTACAAGCTATGATCAAGCCAATCACAAATACATGACAAAACAAACAACAATATTCCAATTAAGGGGAATCATTTAATCTGTTTTTACAAAATGAAGACCCACTCAGCATATGACAAATCAAACAACAATATTAGAATTAAGGCAAACCAATCATGGCTGTTTTCCAAACGAAAATTTCGCAAAGTGTGCAGATAACTCATATAGTCTAAATCAAAAAAGACATGTAACAAAATTTAATGATTTATTATAATTATGAGACGTGTTGAGCTTATGTCGAACGCATCCGTTTTTATTTAATAATCTAAAATATGATAACTTTCTTAAATTTTATTTTTCTTCTACGTGTGGTTGATATGGTTCTAATTTGATTCTTCCTTGTGAAAACTTTGTTCTTTTGTCAATGCAAAAAAAGGTCCTTTACCCATAAAAAATAGAAAAAGAAAATTCTAGACTCTATACGATTTTTCTATTTTTTTTTCTTTAAAGAATATTCTTGTATCGATTATAACTTTTTTTATTAGTTGCTATTTTCCAATTATGCGTATGTTTATTAATATGAGTAAATGGCCATTTCAACTTGGTTGGTAGAATATTGGGCCCGGTAATGGGCTTATTTCGAGAATCTAACTTGTCACGTGGCAAAGCTTGAGCGCTCGAATGAGAATCTATTTAAAGCGTATCGTCGATTGATAAACTTCCTCATCTTCAAAACAACCCACTTCGAGATTTCCCAAACGTCAAATCAAAAACCCTAGAAACCGCAAAACTAAGGTTGGTCACAATTAGCTCTGCGTAATCTCAATTCGATTCGATCGGATCCGATCACTGTTTCTTCTAGGGTTTATTCGCTTCTCAGTTCCCGATCTGCATCAATCTTTGATCTCTCTTGCTTTCTCTTTCCTCTGTTCTCTCGCGGTTTGTTTCGTTTTGGAGTCTTTTTGCATCGATCTGTGTGTTTCTAGAATTCTTATGTGATTTCTTAAGAAGATTTAGGTTTCACTGACGCGTAATTGCTTGAGACGTTGCTGAATTGTTGGATGATTTTAGTGTCTTACTTTACTCTCTGATCATCTTGTTTCACTTGAATACCTCTACTAACATCTTATTTAGATCGTGAAATTCCTGGTTGGTTTCTTATGGCAGCTTATAATCAGCTAATCAACAAGCTTACATGCATAAAGAATCTTCTTTTGAGATAATCATGTTCTTGCTCTCTGTTTTATAGTCTNAGAATTCTTATGTGATTTCTTAAGAAGATTTAGGTTTCACTGACGCGTAATTGCTTGATACGTTGCTGAATTGTTGGATGATTTTAGTGTCTTACTTTACTCTCTGATCATCTTGTTTCACTTGAATTCCTCTACTAACATCTTATTTAGATCGTGAAGTTCCTGTTTGGTTTCTTATGGCAGCTTGTAATCAGCTAATCAACAAGCTTACATGCATAAAGAATCTTATGTTCTTGTTCTCTGTTTTATAGTCCCTGTGCTTCAATGGCCTCAAAAAGAATCAACAAGGAGCTTAGGGACCTGCAAAGAGACCCTCCTGTGTCATGCAGTGCCGGTTAGTACTATTTTGTTTTATTTTATCTATGCACTATGTTCTGTGAGCTTCAGAGCGCTACTTCAACACTTGAATGGCTTATAATAACTGTCAAATGTGGGATCTTTTGTACTTACCAAGACATACTTAGGGTGATTCAATAATATAAGCCTCAGTATTAGTATTAGGGTAGTGAATGGTTTGTTACTTTGAAGTTACAGTAGTGCCTATTCAGTTGAGCAAGATCACAATGGTATGGTTTGTTTTTTTAGGTCCTGTGGGAGATGATNTCCTGTGTCATGCAGTGCCGGTTAGTACTATTTTGTTTTATTTTATCTATGCACTATGATCTGTGAGCTTCAGAGCGCTACTTCAACACTTGAATGGCTTATAATAACTGTCAAATGTGTGATCTTTTGTACTTACCAAGACATACTTAGGGTGATTCAATAATCTTAGCCTCAGCATTTGTATTAGGGTAGTGAATGGTTTGTTACTTTGAAGTTACAGTAGTGCCTATTCAGTTGAGCAAATGATCACAATGGTATGGTTTTTTTTTTTTAGGTCCTGTGGGAGATGACNGAGATGATATGTTCCATTGGCAAGCAACTATTATGGGTCCGGCGGATAGCCCATTCGCTGGAGGTGTGTTTCTTGTTTCCATTCACTTCCCACCAGATTACCCCTTCAAGCCACCCAAGGTAACATAAGTTTTGTGTTGATTGTTATGTTGATTTCTGAAGCTTATGGAATTAGTTTTTCACACACCCTTATGCTTAGGGCTAGTGTTCAGTTAAGAAAGTTCCTTTAAGCAGTTTTCCAATCAATATGATTGTTTATGATTTAGGTTGCCTTCCGCACCAAGGTTTATCACCCGAATATCAACAGCAATGGCAGCATCTGTCTTGACATTCTAAAGGAGCAGTGGAGCCCTGCGCTTACCATATCCAAGGTGATCAATTTGTTTTCGCTTTCATACTTCTGTTTTGCACACACCTAGTCATGCTTGTATCTCAGTTATGTTATTTGTTTGTTCACTCTGGTTTGATATTCTGCTTAGACCACCAACCCTCTTGCTATTACTTTTACAAACAAAACAATATCCCATTCTCTGGGATATATATACATTTTAGGCCTTCAGTATAAGCATTGAGATGATACTCGGGTCCTGGTCTATATGGCATAAGTCAATTAGTTTCTTTTGTTTCCTCCTTGACCTCTGGAGGTGAGGTGACATCTTCTGACCTTACATGGTCATGATCAAGGCATCTTGATGACATAATATCTGAATTTCTGTTGTAGTTGTTTAGCTATGGTCATTAGCTCTATCCAAAGTCTGTGATATTCTCCTAGTTGTACGTATCGTGATGCTAAAGTGGTATGTGTTTTCCACAGGTTCTTCTGTCGATATGCTCACTGCTGACAGATCCAAACCCTGATGATCCTCTGGTTCCTGAAATAGCTCACACCTACAAGACAGACAGAGCCAAGTACGAGTCCACTGCCCGATCCTGGACCCAGAAGTATGCAATGGGATGATGATTGGCAATAATACCAGCACTTGGGCACTGTCCAAAAAAAGGGGAAAATAAGATAAAACTGAGTTTGGCTTTGCTGGGTTGCTTTTGCTTTTTACTAGTATCATATTTGAAGCCTTGTGTGGGTGTGCACATGAGCTTTATTATGCCTTATTGAGACATTTGAGATCGTCCAGTGGTTTAAGCCTATAATTGGCTGTTATAATGAGTCCGTAATATCATTGAGTGAAAGAATACACTCAAGTTTGCAGATGATATTGAAAAAGAAATAGAATATTAATAGTGTAGTTATATTGGACCAACCCATTTTGATTATTTTTAACAGGTTAGTATGGTGTTGGATTATTATTGGTTCGAATTGGTCTGTGCTACTACTACCAAAGAAAAGTATACAGAATACAAGACCTGGACAATTTTATATTATCCAGAACTCTTGTTTTTATTCTTTTTGGACTCACTTGTAGACGTGCGGCTAATATGAATTGGGAGTTTCAGTTTCACACATGAATTCATGACATATAAGAAACGCATGGGGTTCAAGTTAACTAAAACTTTAANTTCTAAAGGAGCAGTGGAGCCCTGCGCTTACCATATCCAAGGTGATCAATTTGTTTTCACTTTCATACTTCTGTTTTGCACACACCTAGTCATGCTTGTGTCTCAGTTATGTTATTTGTTTGTTCACTCTGGTTTGATAGTCTGCTTAGACCACCAACCCTCTTGCTATTACTTTTACAAACAAAACAATATCCCATTCTCTTGGATATATATACATTTTAGGCCTTCAGTATTAAGCATTGAGATGATACTCGGGTCCTGGTCTATATGGCATAAGTCAATTAGTTTCTTTTGTTTCCTCCTTGGCCTCTGAAGGTGAGGTGACATCTTCTGACCTTACATGGTCATGATCAAGTTATCTTGATGACATAATATCTGAATTTCTGTTGTAGTTGTTTAGCTATGGTCATTAGCTCTATCCAAAGTCTGTGATATTCTCCTAGTTGTATGTATCGTGATGCTAAAGTGGTATGTGTTTTCCACAGGTTCTTCTGTCGATATGCTCATTGCTGACAGATCCAAACCCTGATGATCCTCTGGTTCCTGAAATAGCTCATACCTACAAGACGGACAGAGCCAAGTACGAGTCCACTGCCCGATCCTGGACCCAGAAGTATGCAATGGGATGATGATTGGCAATAATATACCAGCACTTGGGCACTGTCCAAAAAAAGGAGAAAATAAGAAAAAACTGAGTTTGGCTTTGCTGGGTTGCTTTTGCTTTTTACTAGTTTCATATTTGAAGCCTTGTGTGGGTGTGTACATGAGCTTTATTATGCCTTATTGAGACATTTGAGATCTTCCAGTGGTTTAAGCCTATAATTGGCTGTTATAATGAGTCCGTAATATCATTGAGTGAAAGAATACACTCAAGTTTGCAGATGATAATGAAAAAAAATAGAATATTAATAGTGTAATTATATTGGACCAACACATTTTGATTATTTTTAACAGGTTGGTATGGTGTTTGAGTATTATTGGTTCGAATTGTTTTTGTGCTACTAGTAAACTCTTTAGAGTACGACAGTTGAATAAGACTACAGAGGCTAATTCTATCTCTAATTACCAAGTATTAAGAATACAAATCTACCAAAGAGAAAAGTATACAGAATACAAGACCTGGACAAGTATACAGAACTCTTGTTTTTATTCTTTTTCGAATCACTTGTAGACGTGCGGCTAATATGAATCAGGAGTTTCAGTTTCAAACATGAATTCATGACATTTAAGAAACGCATGGGGTTCAAGTTAACTAAAACTTTAGTGTGAAAATTAATTCAACGTTTACACTTTACACGCANAAAACGACTTCGGATTGAAAAATTCGTACTAAAAAAAAAAAAAAAAAAAACAAGGGAAGGTGTGGAAGGGGTTAAGTACACAATTAGACATGTCGGCCATTTCATTTTCATGGTGACTCAAAAACATAAAACAGAGTCCAAATTATACCATTCTCTCTGGATCGAAGAAGAATCTATAGTCATTTATTCTCCGTCAGATCCTCTCTTTGGTATGTATGTATATATGTCCTTGTCTCATCTATTTTTCGTTTTAACTTCTCTGTAACAGCTTTTTTTCGTTTACTATTTTTATAAATTCTCACTTTTGGATTTACATATATATATATATAGATTCCTTTAGGGTTTTGTAGATTCTTGTTACACCTTCGTCTACATTTGCTTTTGTTTGTGTGCAAATTTTCCGACCAATTTTATTTTGGTGGTTTTAGCGTCTGACTCTACTAACTTGGATAAATTCGAAAAGATGTCAGGTAATAATTACGTAAATCAGAGAAAAATTGATGTAATTAGCTTTGAATTTTTTGTGTTTGTGTGAAGATTTGTTTGTTTGATATATGTTTGTAGGTGGTGAACATACAAGAGAGAAAGTATCAGATTCTGAGGATGAGCCTAAGCGTTCTAGAATTGGGAATTTTAGAAAGAAAGCTATTAGTTGTTCCAGTAAACTTACTTTAAAGAGGAAAGGGAAACGGATCGTCGATCATCATCATCTTCCGGTTCCTTTTCTTATTGAGGATGTTAGGGATGAGAAAGATGAGAAGCTTGTTTCGGTATTGCGTCAAGAGCTTCTCAATAAAAATTTGTTGCCTCCTAGGCATGATGATTATCATATGTTGTTGAGGTATATAGTACTAGAGAATTTTGAACATTAATTCTTTGGTTGTGTCTCCTAATGTGTTGTTGTGTATGATTACTAGATTTCTGAAAACCATGGATTTTAACATCGATAAAACTGTTACGGCTTGGGAAGAAATGCTTAATTGGAGGAAAGATTTTGGAGCAGATCATATAATACAGGTAAGAGTTTATGGTTTTAGCAATTTGGTTAGTTTTGGCTTCTTTGTTCGGGGCCTAACAACATTGTACAATTCGATGTTGTAGGATTTCGATTTCAAAGAATTGGACAATGTCATACAATACTATCCTCAAGGGTATCACGGAGTTGATAAAGATGGGAGACCTATCTATATTGAGAGACTCGGGAAAACTCATCCTGGTAAGCTTATGGATGTTACCACAATAGAGCGGTACTTGAAGTACCATGTACAAGAATTTGAGAGGGCTATTCTAGAGAAGCTCCCTGCATGTTCAGTTGCAGCAAAGCGACGAGTCACTACAACAACCACAATACTGGATGTTGAAGGCCTGGTATGCTAAGTTCATATATAGATGTTATTAGAGTCATGACATGGTTTTTCTTAAATTGTAACATTTGCGCTGGTGGTAATTTCAGGGTATGAAGAACTTTACTCCTACAGCCGCGAATCTTCTGGCCTCAATTGCTAAAGTAGATTGCAATTATTACCCTGAGGTACCTAGTTTGAAGTAAACACTTTTATGTTACTACTCTAATCCAAGCATTAAAGGGGAACGATGTGTGTTGGATATTTCGGTTGTTCTAAAAGTTTGTAATCATGGTCTCTGACTCTTGCAGACTTTGCACCGAATGTTCATTGTCAATGCAGGGATCGGATTCAGGACTTTGCTTTGGCCTGCCGCCCAGAAGTTTCTTGATCCGATGACTATCGCAAAGATCCAAGTAAAGCTCTTGTTTATAAGCATATATGCTTCTATTTTTTGTCAGCAGCCGCTCATTAGTTATATTACTCAGGTTTTGGAGCCAAAGTCCTTGTGGAAGTTACTTGACGCAATTGATTCCAGGTTAGTTAGTTATAGATTGCCTCTTAGAACTTTTCCTTTCTAAGTAAACTCGTCCATGTTTTAATTACAGCAGCATAGTAACATCATCATGTACTGTTTTTATTTTATCTGCATACAGTCAACTTCCACAATTCTTGGGAGGCTTATGCAAATGTCCTAACGAAGGAGGGTGCTTGAGGTCTAACAAAGGACCATGGAATGATCCTGAAATAGCTGAGGTATATATATGTCTCTTTCTGAAGTTGTATGCAGTGTTGGGGAATCGGTCATGATAAGGTGAGCTAATAGTATCTGCGGGTCTTATTGTGCAGCTTGCACATCAAATGGAAGTAAGCCCTGTACCGCAAACTACGAGAAGTAATCTTCATATAAGAGATAGTGATTCCACTATTCACATGATCACCCCTGAGGTGAGGTCAATGCTCCATTCTTTTTTAAGAAGTTTTAGATTTATGTTGTGTACAATTTTGTAACTTTAGTTCTTGTCAGGAAAGGTTTATTGAAACTTCAAAAGAAGAGCCAGATTCTGAGGAACATTACTCTTCCATTGAATCAAGATCTTCATTGTACACTTGTTTAGTTCCTCCAGTCTCTGATAAGGTGATTTTCAGAACCGAAGTTTCTCTTTCTACATGTTTGTTTGTTGAAAACACTTTATATGTTCAACTGGTTTGACTAGCCTCTCTATGCAGGCTAGTACATCAGACGGTGATAAAATCATTACCACCGTGGAATCTGCAGAACCGGCATCAGGAGATTGTTCACAGGCCCGGTTACTTAACACGAGACGAGAAGGTGTTTCTCCATGCCTTGTAATGGATTTTTGCTATTGTTCTGCTCATATAGAGTCTAACCGCTACTGTGCATTACAGGTGGTCAGATTTTGCGGTTAGGTGGTCTTAGAGATAGAATCAATCGCGAGAACATTCTTCACTTGGTGAAATTAGTAGTAGCCTTTCCTCTGAAGCTATTTGTTCTCTTTAATTTCTTATCGCCTAGATACTGGCAAAGACAGAACCATGTCGATGTCCCAGATTCATTGGTAAACATCCAGATTCTTAAGTGTTTGGATCGTCTTAAGATGCTGGAGAAAGACTTTACAGAGATGAATAGAACCCCTGTACAAATCCCAGAAGCAAACGAGAAGCAACTAACGGAATCTCTCGAGAAGATCAAGTCTTTAGAACTCGATCTTGAGAAAACCAAATCAGTACGTACACACTTGATCTTGGTGAACACAGTATTATTACTAGGCTTGAAGCAGATAATATATCTTCTGTGTGTGTGTGTGTGTTTTGTCAGGTATTACATCTAACAATAACAAAACAGCTTCAGATCACAGAAGAGCTTGAATCTCGTTACCAAGAAGTAAGCCCACTCAAATCCTCTTTTCTCATCCTTTTATAAAATGTAGAATGTACAATTTATGCCTAGTTTTGATGTATATTAGTTATAAGCTGATGTGTTTTTTGAATCGATTTTGTTTGTATGTTTGCAGCGAGGAAAACAATGCTGTTTCTGAAGATTTTGGTCGTTAAGTAACAAAACTGAAACAGCTTTGAAATTTTACAGAAATTGAGAGCATACAAAAATATATACGCACAGATCTTTCGGATATTGTTTTTTTTTGTAAGAAAGATTTATATTTCCGTGTGCGTTACTAATATAATAGCGTATAGGTTTGAAACTTTTTTTTTCCTTGTTCTATTAGTGAACCATTAGCTTCCAAGAAACGACAAAACATCTTTGTGTTTGATATTTGAACCGGACTGAGAACTGTTGTTTGGTAATACAAAAATGTACACTCTCTAATCCTTAATTGTTGTCAGGTGATGATGAGGTTAAGGAAATTGTTGTACCGCTAAGCTCGTAATCTTGCACAGAAATAGAAACTCTGCTTATTATAGCTTTTTGGTTACTTGTTACATTTGATTAAATGTGTACAGACAAAAAAAAGGTCACAGGCCATTAACATGGGAGTAACCTTTAGTAGATTCAACAAACTATTAGTATTATACACTACTTAACTCTCTTTTCCTTTTAATGGTCGAACACTACTTAACTCTCTGGCTTCCACTTTCTAGTGACTTGCAATAGTTTTTATCCACCAAATATTAAGACGATTGACAAATATATGTAACAAATTAAATTCACAAAAATGATTTACGTTGTATTAATAATAAATTCACAAGAACAATAATATTTGTTAATTTACCTATCTTTAACTTGTGGTTGTCTAATTAAGGGTGGACAAAACCATCAAAACCGAATTATAATTAGATGTTTTGGTTTCGTTCAATATCAAATTATCTGTTTGAATGTTATTTAAAAAATATTTTGGTTTCGGTTAAAATCCGTAAAAATCATTCGAATTTAATAATAAAAAAATATGTTAATATACTTTTTGTCAAGTTTAATCACTTAGTTATTTAAAAAAAAGGATAATCCTAGCAATAAACTCCGAAAAATCAACAAAATCGAAAACTTAAATGTTCACCCCTAAATCTAAAGATAATTTTTTTTTTTGGTTCCACAATCTAATGATAGTTGTTTAAAACTATTATACTTTAAATATCAAGTTTTTTGTTACACAATCTATATTAATATATATGGGTGTGATTTTTGTAGTTGAAAATCCAGTAGATAAAGTTTGTTTTGGATGTACACTTTTAAACTTAATTGGAAGCCATTACTAACGCAAAACTTTTTACTTGCAAGTAGTGTAATACTGTAATGCCTCATCTAAATCATCTCCAAAAAATTTCTGAAAAGGAATAAAATAAACAAATTAGGGAAAATGTAAACGATAACACGGCACCGTTTAGAACAGGCGGAGAAGAATCAGACAGGTTCGCAAGTTTCCGCGTTCATCTAGGCTGTAATCTCAAATATATATGTCATCGACCTTTTTTATTTTTATTTTAATTCTTTTTTATTATTTTAATAAAAAAGTATTTTTTCACTTTCATTGTCACTTTCTCTTTCTATCTTCGTGGTTCGCCATAGCTCTTGCTAGCTCTCGTCTTCAAAGTCTTCCTTCTTTTTTATCAGATCTCTTTCGTCACTTTCTCCAAAAAAAAACTCCCAAAAGAATAATCATGGAGCTCAACTTTCTCTCTAGACCTCTCTTCTTCTCTC
>OVAF01000460.1:0-40155 GCA_900406245.1 Odontarrhena argentea | reverse complement strand
AATATTTCTATGATAAACTTATAAATCGTGAGTTCTAATTTCCCAAACCATTTTTTTTTTTTTTTTGTGTTTAGCGTTGCATTAACCCGAGGACAAGAAAATGTTCTCCTCCCGTAGAGTCGATGTTCAGGTTTTCCTATACATTTATTTTTAGTCAAAGAAAGCATTGGACACCAAAGATCTCACTTAAATTCATAACTGCAAACAGTGCCGTGTCTAGACTCGGAAGAGCTTGAGGCAAATTTGAAAATAGTGTTTATGTTAACAAAAATTTTTTAACAAGCTTAAATTTTTTAAAAGATATTATTCAAAACAATATCGAGTACTCAAAACCAATAAAATAGTTAAAAACCACTAAGATATAATACTCAAAACAAATAAAATGGTTAAAAAGTAAAATCATATATCAAACCTTTGAACTTGTACTTCCAAATTATCCGAAAAAGCCACTACACTACCTAAAACTTATAAAATTGGGGGCCTAATTTTTTTTTTTTTTCGGTGAGGCAAATGCCACAATTTTTGTTCATTGGGCACAGCCCTGACTGCAAATAAACAACCAATCATCAAAAACATCTATAAACTTATATCATTATTTTATAATTAACCTTCTGTCCAAGAATCAATTACAATGTCTAAAGTTTGAAATTAAAAAGTATAAACACCGCAACAGAGACAGAGAAAGTATTTTGATATGCTCACAAGTTAATTACCTTAACATCACTTTTTCTTAGTTAATGACGTTTTTATATATGTTTCGTTAAGAAACCTAAAAAAAATAATTATAACGTCATTCGAGTAAGATCAGGAATCTTGATGTGATATAAATCAAGTTGAATAGTTATGAACATTCATCATTAGTTCTTCCTATAGACATAGAGGATACTTATAAAATATTGAAGGATCCATGGACAAAATAACTCAAACTTTTATAAAGTAATCTTGAAAAAAATAGAGGCCAACTCAATCCAAAAACATGACCAAACATCTAACTATAAGTCTATAACATACAACACAAGCCTTCTCATAACATGATCGATACAATAAATAAATTTAAGCAAAAGCAAACACAAATAACGATTCCTTTTGTAAACAACAACCACAAATAACCTAGCTAGGTTATCATGATGCTCCCCGACTCTCCTTGCAAAATTTTATGTCATAAAATCTTCACACCATAACATCTTCTTGAATCAGAAAAATAAAGGAAAAACTGATAGTCATTCCAGACATATAAAATGATCCTGAAAAGTGATTTTTCGACATGCAAAATCATAGATAACAGTTTCATAATAACAGTTGTATATTATTGTTGTTGACAAAAAAAAAAAAAAATCAATGCTCTTTAATAAATTCTTTTTGATGAACATAATAGCTAAATCATTTAGCTTTCTTAAGAAATGAAATATCTTTTTGAAAAAATTAGTAACTTTTATTTTGAAAAAACTTCTTTACTCTAAGGCCACAGCCACATGAGTAGTAAAAATAAGTTGATATACAATCAAAACGATTGGATATATAACAACTCACATCTTCAACGATTTTAAGCACTTCACTAGACTTATTTCCAACATTCTCAAATTCAGAAGAAAATATCATTTGAACAACATCTGAAAAATTATTAAGGGAAAACTTTTGTAAAAATTAGTTCATTGCACTCAAAGACATTTTTTAAGTTATTCACGTGATCAAAACTATTCTTAACATGAAGTTATTGCCATGTTACCAATACTTAAAGGTAGCTACCTGATAGTAGGACTTTTGCGTGTTCATATAATATTTATAAACCGATACACTCTGCCAACTTATGTAGTTGTAACGTAGTAAAGGGTTGATCCACAGAGACCAGTGGTTATCACAACTGTAATGTAAATGGAAATTATCTAAGCTAATAAGATGAAATGAAAGCAATTAAACAAGTAATCAAGACGAAAGTTGGAGTTGTACTCAAATTAAACGAATGCTTGGCTTTCAGGCAGCTATCAGGCGTACTAGTTAATCGAAAGAATCAGCGTCGACCGACACTGTGGAAGTGAAAATTGACACCTTTTCAAAGCAACCTCGACCGACACTATCCAAGAATTACAGATTCTCGAACCTCGCACTTGTAAAACAGATCGTGGGTGTGTCACATTTGTTATCTAAAATCAATCACTAGGAAACCTAAGAATGTTTTGCTTAACCTACAAGTATCAATTCAACAGTTTTCTAACAGGCTAGCTGTTCACACAATATACTAAACCAAATGGTGTTTTGCGAGAAGGAATTATGCATACCACTAATGTGGTGTGCATTTAGCATATAACCTAAAATCTAATTCCTAAGTGATCAGGTTAGAACTTAGCATAGCACAGAAAACATATACAAAATGCAAGGTTAAACCTAGATTTAATCTACATGCAGACTTTGTGCCTTTAGCATACCCTAAGCCTAACAATAACATTACTCAGACATGAAAAGTGATGAACACATGCTCAAATCTGAATAATATTGCATCAATATAAAAAGAACAATCAATATAAAAAAAGCGTTTACTGGAGAAAAGCCAAAGAAGCATAAAAACTCTAATGTCTCCTAAGTGATAAAAGATTGATGTACGATAACCAAAAATGTTCTAAAACGTGAATATAAGTACAAGAACGAAACTAGGGCTTCAGACTTTCTTGAGAATATACTTGGGCTTCGAAATTGTGAATAATCTTCTCGGCCCAATTAGTGTCGATCGACATTGTGAATGTGCTGGTCAACACCCTTCGTAAGAACAAGTGAACTTCGACATCTTCAAACAATGAATCTACAGGAAGTCTCCAAAATTTCCAAAATGCTCCAAAGCTGCTAATCTCGTGCAAGTACCTCTAATGACTCAAAAAGACTCTAGAATATAACAAAAGACTCGATAAAACCAAATATATCGTGGTTTAAAACAAGTAATCACTAACTCTAAAAACATCCTCACTTGATTTTATTTCTTCAATAAAATCTGTCTCACCACATTGTTTTTTCCTAAAAACACGACGTTTGTTTGCAAATATATGATTACGACATGTGTCAAATTGAATTTGAATTACGACATATGTCAAACTATAAAGTCTTACCGAAAATGTTAATAGTAAATATTAAATTCAAACCATGTAATGTTCTGATATCATATGTTTGATATTTATCATAGTATTTTATCTACAAAAAAAAGAGCAATCAAAACATATTATGCATGATTAATAGTAACATATATAACACCAGAAAATTGAAGAAATAGAACCCGTAGTCGATGTATCTGTAAGGAAAAGATGTTTGAATTCTGCTCACTCCCAACTAGAAAATTGATGGTGGGAAAACGGCAGTGACGTAGGTGGAGATGTGCAAGTATAATCCTCACATGTTGACGAAATATCGAATCTGTAGAGTCATTCATCACGTCCGGTTTCCTGTGGAGCTCCTACAGTTGGGTAGCCCAGCTGAAGTGGTCATGTGAAAATTCCTCTTCGGGAAGAACCTTCAAGATGTCAACTCCAACTCCAACATCTCACAATATCTTCTACGATTTATCACACTAGAGATAAGAAAAGAGGAGTGAAAACAAATGATAGTAAACTTCTTTATTTTATTTTATTTTTTAAGAAAAAAACAAGAAATTTAGAGTTTATCAGGAGAAAATAATAAATGAATAAAATACATAATCCCTCGTAGTTTCTTGTGGTCAAACAATTTCCTTTTCCTAATGGAAAACTAATTTACCAATTAACTATAAATGCCAATTAACTATAAATGAATAAAATACATAATCCCTCGTAGTTTCTTGTGGTCAAACAATTTCCTTTTCCTAATGGAAAACTAATTTACCAATTAACTATAAATGCCAAAGTTTTCGCATTAAACAAACATTACCATTCTTCTTTCTTTTTCTCCAAAATCTCATATATAAGCCCTTCGTTTTCTCTTCCTTCTTTAAGAGATTGTTGCTAAATGCTAATGATGGCTCAGCAAAATCAGAACAACGATGATCTAAAACAAAGAAAGATTTTTGTGGGAAGATTAGCATGGAGAACGACGACTAATGATTTACGAATGTTTTTTGAAGAAAAATAAGGAGCAGTTGTTGATGCTAATGTTGTTACTTATCACACAAGTGTTACAACAAGATCAAAAGGCTATGGCTTTGTAAGTTTTCTTCTTTGTTTCATAATTCATACAAACATAAATTAATAAGAAAATAATTTTAATTATTAAAGGAGATGTATGACTTCATTAACTTGGAACAATGTCTCATTGAATTGTGAACTACTTTTCATTGCGGTTTTAGAAGGTCACTACATGAACTAATAAAACGTATTTTAGAATTATGTATTTAGTTCGTGAAATAAGACATGCATGAATGCTTTTCTAGCCAAGATGGTCCGTTTTCACAATGTGTGACCACACTTCCTTATTGTGGTAGCATGAGAAAAAACTCTCACAAGGCTCACTAATTTCTTTGGATATCTATTATCTTACAAGTGGTTGAATACAAAGTATTGTTTTATCTAATGTAAAACCAAATTTAATCAAAGGTATTAGAAAATCTTGATTAATCTTAACTATATGTTTAAAAATGTTTTGCGATCATTTAAAAATGTGTCATTATCACCTTTGAATCCTGTTATCATTATCTTTTTCATTGTATTTTTAGATCTTGTGAAAATTTGCAAAAAATGAAGAGAAAGAATGTGTTTTTAACTTTTTATCACACAGATGAAGGAGAATAGCGTAATTCTACCCCATATCTCAACAATACAAATATAATTATAAAAATTACCTTACCATATTGCAAATTAATTTAGATCTTCAGTCGTATCTTAGACCATCTCCACTAATGTAGCTTAGAGAGATCTTAGGAGGTGCTTAAGCATAAATTTAAATGAAAAAGAAAAGGAAATGGCCAAAATGTGGAGAATCGGTTCCAATATAAGCAGCTGAAGCACCCGTGAAGGTCCGAGACGTGCTGAATTGTGATTGGTCCAAATGAAAATATAAAAGCCAAAAACAAAAAAAATTATCATTTATCATCTCTCTTTTTTTCTCTTTCTCTTTGGTTTCTCCGATGGCGAAATAAATCGTCTCAAAGGCGATTCTACTGAATCGTTGGTTTTCTAATCGATTCAGTAGGAATCGAGTGCTCTAATCTTCACGTCTTCTCCGCCGAAGGTGAGCGGCTCCCTCGCAAAGGCATGGTCGGTCTGTGTCTAGGGTTAGAAAGGTGGTTTGCGGAGGATGAATGCGCTGAAAGCTCGAGACGGTGGAGGTTGTTGTTTACACAACCGTCGGTGAAGGCAGATCCGGGAAGCAGCAATTTGAGCTGATGACGGTTCGTTTCTAGACAACTATTTATACTTACTTGATGAATCGATTATGCGTTGATTGAGTGTTAATGTTTGATCAGTGTTGTGATTAAGTTTGAAGTTGAGTGTCATCGCGAGATGTTGTTTCTAGTTTTGGTTTGTTTAAGGCTCGCGGATTTAGAATTGTTGATTGTTTTCGGTGAATTTGGAATCGACTATCGTTAGTTTGAGTTAGGATGATGTATATTTGATTTGTTGGTTATGATTCTCTTTCTCTGAAACTTAATTAATTCGTACTGGTAATTTCAGGTATAGACTCTTTAGGGGATGTGATATAGAGTGATTGGGTTGTATTTGAGTGACGGTCTTTCGTTTGAAGACATTCTAGCTATGGGCACAAAGCATTCTCAAGTTCTGCAGGACAATCATTGATCTTTAGAGGAAAAACTTGAGTATTTGATCGAGTTCATAGGTCGGGAACGAAGAGCTTCTTGCTTTCCCTGCATTTTCTTGGGTACAAGCTTGTTTACTTAAAGTGGAAGAAGCTTATTGTAGAGGAAGGAAGTTGCAGGGAGCTACTATCTCACTTCCTAGTGGCTATTTTGGAACTTTCTTCCGTTCTTTGTTACTTGTGAAAAGGTGAAAGTTTTTGAATATCTTGTGGGTATTTCTTAGGAATGTGGTGATTAATGAACTCTATTCTGTTTTATAGATTAGTTAGAGAGCGTTGAGACTTGTGAATCTTAATATGATGTATGTTTTATCTGTTTATGCTTAGTGTTTAGGGTACAGTTATTGGGGTTGGTGTTTGAATACTGCCACTTTTTTATGTTCTAGTTATGTATGTTCTATAAGATTGTCCTTGATGTTGGATAAATTATGTTTTGGTTACTCACAGTTCTTATGTTATATCCTCAGGTTATGTGCTTGGACAAGCCAGTAATTTGAATGCTAATGGAAAGGGAAAGCATTACAGAAGCGGTGAGTATACAATGCTATCCATTACCAATTGACTGGATCATAATTTATTTGGTTCTTTTCTGGTTACTAACTTGCTTATGAACAATGGTTTTGAGTGTAGTTGCACAAGCAGTTGAGGGCATGGTTGCAGTTGAAGACATGGTTACATTTTAGGGAGCTACCTGTGCTTGTCTTCAATCTGTTATATTTGTCTGTGTTCTTACTTTGATTTGTATAGATTTCTTCTACTATGTAATTACTTATAACAATTAAGAAAAAGAAAAAAACTCTTAAGATCCCTTTCAAGGTTTCATGAGTGGAGGTAGCAAAAGTAACAAAAATTATGAAAGGTTCTTAGAATAATCTAATATTAAATTTAATAATTAAAAAAGTTAAGAACCCTTGTGAGAGGTTCACCATAGGAGATGCTCTTAAACTAAATTACACTTTCTATTATCTCATTAATTAAATTGATTTTCCAATAAAAATATCCCACGTGGTGTCCATTTTCCCGTGTTCGATCTTCAGACAATAAAAAAGAAAAGACCATAAGAACCGGGGGAGATCTTTTCTCTCTCGATTGACTTTCTTGACCAAGACAATGGGGCACAGACACAGCAAGTCCAAATCCTCCGATCAGCCACCGTCCTCTTCCTCCGGCAACATCGTCCACCATGCTAAACCTGCCGGAGAACGCCGTGGATCCTCAGGCACCGGAACAGCCAAATCCTTAGGCTCCGGAACCGCCAAATCTTCAGGCTCCACCACATCTGCTCAGCAGAATGGTCGGATCCTAGGCCGTCCGATGGAGAACGTGCGTGGGATGTACGAGTTCGGTCGGGAGCTAGGTCGTGGCCAGTTCGGTGTCACGTACCTTGTCACTCACAAAGAGACCAAGGAAGTGTTCGCTTGCAAGTCAATACCGACCCGCCGCCTCGTCCACCGTGACGACATTGAAGATGTACGACGTGAGGTCCAGATTATGCATCATCTCAGTGGCCACCGGTAATTTTTCTCATTTTACTGGAATATGCTTCTTTCAGATTTTTCCCCAAATCGAATCTGAAACGCGTTTTGTTCCATTAGTATTGAGACCAATGCTCTAATGTATCTACAATGCTCAAGTTTCTTATGAGATAACTCTTAAAAGGTTCTTTGTTTTCCATATTTAATTACAAATTTGCATCATGTGTGGATGAAAAGTATCAATAAAGAAGAAAAAGATAAATTTTCTGAAAAAGGTGTCTGCTAGGAGGTGGTCCTGTGTTACACTATCAGCTTAAGCACCAAATGTTTCCAATTTATTTGCCTTTTTGATTTAGCTTGAGTACTCTTTGCCTACAAGAAGAATGATCTTTGCATTGTGTGTGGGAATCCCGTTGTTTCGTTTTGCATATTTCTTGAGTTTAGAGGTGGTGCTTTTGTGGAACTTGTAGGAACATTGTGGACTTGAAGGGAGCTTACGAGGACAGACACTCGGTGAATCTTGTGATGGAGCTGTGTGAAGGAGGGGAACTGTTTGATAGGATCATATCGAAAGGTCATTACTCCGAGAGAGCTGCTGCGGATTTGTGCAGGCAGATGGTGATGGTTGTGCATAGTTGCCATTCTATGGGTGTAATGCACCGAGACTTGAAGCCTGAAAACTTTCTCTTTTTGAGTAAAGATGAAAAGTCCCCATTGAAAGCTACAGACTTTGGTCTCTCCGTCTTTTTCAAGTCAGGTTAGAACAGGCGACGTGATACCCCCTTTGATATCACAGTTTGGTACTGTATCAGTGTTGTTTTCTGCATCTGTACTCTATCTATCACCTGACGTCATTGATCAATTAATGCAGGAGATAAGTTTAAGGATCTTGTTGGAAGTGCTTACTATGTTGCCCCAGAAGTACTGAAACGGAACTATGGACCAGAGGCTGATATCTGGAGTGCCGGTGTGATTCTGTTCATCCTTCTCAGTGGTGTCCCGCCTTTTTGGGGAGGTATTTGCCTTTATCTTGTTGAGAAAGAGAAAACTGTTTTCATTGTTTAAGAATGGTGGGATGTATAATGTTTATCTTTTTTTATCCATTGCACAGAAAATGAAGCAGGGATCTTTGATGCCATTCTGCAAGGACAGCTTGATTTTTCAGCTGACCCGTGGCCAGCATTATCCAGTGGTGCCAAAGATCTTGTGAAGAAAATGTTGAAGTATGATCCCAAGGAACGGCTTACAGCTACTGAAGTGCTAAGTAAGAGACCCCTTCTCAACATCTTTTTAATGGAAAATTATTGAAAACACTGTTTTTTTAATCCAGTACTGTACAAATGCAGATCACCCGTGGGTTAGAGAAGACGGGGAGGCATCAGACAAACCGCTTGACATTGCTGTGTTATCCAGGATGAAACAATTCCGAGCAATGAACAAACTCAAGAAAATGGCCCTGAAGGTAACAAGAACACTAGCTGATCCGTTGTACTGTATGTTGTCTTCTTGCTATAGCTCCAAATCTCTGCTTTTTGCTTTGCATTTCAGGTTATCGCGGAGAACCTTTCTGAAGAAGAAATCATTGGTCTGAAAGAGATGTTCAAATCTCTAGACACTGATAACAATGGAATAGTCACCTTGGAAGAATTGAGAAGCGGTCTCCCAAAACTTGGTTCCAAGATCTCTGAAGCTGAAATAAAACAGCTAATGGAAGCTGTAAGTCTCTTCACAACCAGCTACTGTGGTGTCTGAATCTGTGTTTTCTCCTAACTTATAGAACTTTTTTTTCTGTTTAGGCTGATATGGATGGAGATGGATCAATCGATTACTTAGAGTTTATCTCAGCCACAATGCACATGAACAGAATTGAACGTGAGGATCATTTGTACACTGCTTTCCAGTACTTTGACAACGACAACAGCGGGTAATACATTAGTTTTTTTGTAGCTCTCCCTCTCTCTTTGATAAGCTATAAAGTCTTACTCTTTTGATCTTGAATTGTGTTATTAGCTACATAACAATGAATGAGCTAGAAGAAGCCATGAAGAAATACAACATGGGTGATGATAAATCCATCAAAGAGATCATTGCTGAAGTAGACACTGATCGTGTACGTAACTTTATTCCTTGCTTTGGCCTATTTCAGATATTGTTTATCGTCAATCGTTTTCTTGACTCCTCTTCCTCTATATTAAAATCTCTAGGATGGAAAAATCAACTATGAAGAGTTTGTTGCGATGATGAAGAAGGGAAATCCAGAATTGGCGACAAACCGACGCAGAATCATTATGTAAAAGCGTTGGAGGGTAATAACACACATTGTTTCTCTAATGCTTTCTCTCACAAGAGATCTTTTGGTTGTTGATTGTTTGTTTGGTTCTTCTAACTTTTTTTAGCTTTGTTACAGATTATTTGTTTTTGTTTCCTGCAATCTCTTTTACCAACACAACATGTATTATGTTGGATTTTAAAAATGCCATTTGCAGGTTTGTTTCGTGAGAGATCTCAACGCATAATATTTTAGGTCCAGCTTTTGTTTATTAGCGCATGAGTTGAGCATAACCCTTATTTGGAATTCTAATCGTAATCCTCCTTCAAGCAAATAAGCAAATTGTAGTGCCGTTATATATCTATATATGGAATAAGTTTCGAATTGATTCAATAGATTGGTGCTAAAAAGAAGAGAGGGACAAAAAAATGAAATTAATCCTATAAACACAATTTAAGTAAATAAATAGATCGAAATCTATGAAGAAATTAGGAATAAATTCCTAAAAAATATACGAATTGGATCACTTCAGCGAGAAATGTACAAATTTTTCCATTGTTATATTAATATACACCAAATAAATTTTGTTTTCAGAATAATACACGAACTCATCAATTTTATCATTTTCATGCACGATGTCAAAATTATTTTTATAGTAGAAATGATCATATTTTCTGGAATTTTCCGAACAAATTAAATGTTAATGGATTATAAAAAATAATAATAATATCAATAATGTTGATGACATTTTCTCACAAGAGATCGGAAGAATACAAAAACTGAGAAAAAAAAAACAGTTAATATAAAAAAAACGAAGAAGAAGAAGGACCGCGAGCTTTAGATCGAATATGTTGTTTAGATAAATGATCATCGAGATTCGATTCTGATTCCGATTCGTCTTCCCAAAATTCAGTATCCGCTGTGTATTTCTCTGATCCTAGTCACATCTTCTTCGCCGGCGCCTGAAAAATCATGGTATGTTATCCATTTCCTTCAACCATGGCTGAATCGTCTGCAATCTTAAACCCTAGCTTCCTTATTGTTGTAACCGTGATGAGAGGAATCTGATTGAGTGAGACCAATACATTGAATTGACCTCTTGAATCGAAATCGGACTTAATGTCACTCCTGCACCAGATTCTATATCTTCATCTCCAAGTTTAGGCTTCTTGCTGTAGATTTCGTTTCTCAGTGTGTGTTGTTGTCTTGCATTGAATCAGGCTGATAGGAGAAACAGGTGTAATCAGGTTCTTCTTTTAGCATATCAGAGTTTTGGGTTAGTCTTTGGAGATTTGAGTATTTCTCCTCTCTATGTGTATAAATGTACTTTCTACGGAGGATTGAGGCATCACCAGACAGAAGATACGATATTTGGAGCCTTTTCTTTGATATTCTGGACTATTACTCTCCTTTCACTCGTCAAGTACATGGTTTTTGTATTAAGTGCAGATGACAATGGCGAAGGTAGTAGGACCTCCGCTTTCTAATTCAATCCAATTGTTTGTTAGGATGTAATTGTGGGATTTCTGCTGCAGGAGGGATCTTTGCTTTGTATGCTTTGCTCTGTCGACATGCACGGTTTTCTTTGCTTCCAAATCAGCAAGCGGCTGATGAGGAAATCTCTACGTACTACGGCCCTGGAGATACATCTAGAAATTTGCATAATTCTGCTTTCAAAAGCCTTATTGAACGAAACAAAAGATCGAAAACAACGTTGCTCATCTTAGTCTTGGTAGGAACTTCCATGGTAATTACCATCGGTGTTCTTACACCAGCAATTTCAGGTAATTTGGCAGCTTTTTGTTTTGTTTCTGTCTTCTTGTTAGCATGTTTCTTCCAAGATTTAACGTTTAACATTATCCTCTTGTAGTCTCTTCTTCTATTGATGGTCTTAAGGCCAAAACAAGTCTGAAACAGGGTAAGTAATGTTTGCAATTATCTTGCATACTTACGTATCTGGTTTATATAGATACGCACATTCTGTGATTATTGTTTATATTTCTTTACCATTGTCTTGGTTGCGTAGGTACTGTTACCTTGATAGCATGCGCTTTGCTGGTCGGACTTTTTGTTCTGCAGCACCGTGGCACCAATAAAGTTGCCTTTTTATTTGCACCTATAATGATTTTGTGGTTGTTGTCAATTGCAACTGTTGGTCTTTACAATATTGTGACTTGGAACCCCAGTGTATACAAAGCTTTATCTCCCTACTACGTCTATATATTCTTTAGAGACACGGGAATTGATGGATGGCTATCCCTTGGAGGCATTCTTTTATGTATCACAGGTAAATTGGTCATTTATGTTCTGAAAATACATCAATAAGTTCTTATGCTATATTATGTTTCATTTTGGCAATTTGATTAACTTCAGGAACGGAGGCTATCTTTGCTGAGCTTGGCCAATTTACAGCTACATCTATAAGGGTACGTTAAGCAGCTTGTTTGGTTCCTTAAGTCATGCAGCAGAAACCTCTTGGACAAACTTTTTGCTGCAGTACTTTAGTTGTACTTTAGATACAGTATCAAAAATATTTTATTTTTATAGTTATTTTACTGCCCCATCGTTTCTGATGAAGTTGAAGAAACTTACCATTATGCTATCTCATTCTCCTATGCAGTTTGCGTTCTGCTGTGTTGTTTACCCGTGTCTGGTGCTTCAGTACATGGGTCAAGCTGCGTTTTTATCGAAGAATTTTTCTGCTCTACCTACAAGCTTCTATGCCTCCATTCCAGGTAATCATTTGGTCATTTTCCATTTTATTCCTCTTCTCTTTATAAGTTACTACTTGGATACCCTTCATTCACGACCCAAAGTATTACATTTCCATTAATGAATGAACCTGGACCTAAACCTTATTGGAATGTTTTAATGGGGGGTTAATCCGTGTTGCATTTTTAGATCTTAAGTTTCTGGTTTATTTGATCTGCAATTAATATGGCAATTCATTCATATGCTCCTCTTTACTCGCAGTTTGTCATGGGATCATGTGTTTTGCTCTTGTTTTTCAGATCCATTTTTCTGGCCGGTTCTCATGATGGCTATGCTGGCTGCAATGGTTGCTAGCCAGGCAGTCATATTTGCCACGTTCTCGATTGTCAAACAATGCTATGCATTGGGATGTTTCCCGCGTGTGAAGATTGTTCACAAACCAAGATGGGTCCTAGGCCAAATTTACATTCCTGAGATCAATTGGGTTGTCATGATCTTGACCCTCGCGGTCACCATCTGTTTCCAAGACACTCGACACATAGCTTTCGCTTTTGGTAAAGGCCTAATTTTCCATCAAACTCAAAATTTCATCTTCTATCATTGAGCTAATCCTTTGTTCTCCAGGGCTTGCCTGCATGACTCTAGCCTTTGTGACAACTTGGTTAATGCCACTCATCATCAACTTTGTCTGGAGCCGTCATGTTGTCTTCTCTGTCCTCTTCATCCTCTTCTTCGGGACCATAGAACTCGTCTTCGTTGCATCATCCTTAGCCAAAATCCCTAAAGGAGGTTGGATTACTCTCTTCCTTTCCCTCTTCTTCACTTTCATCACATACGTATGGCACTATGGAAGCAGAAAGAAGTACCTATGCGACCAGCACAACAAGGTCCCTATGAAATCAATCCTAAACCTTGGCCCGAGCCTCGGGATAATCAAAGTACCGGGAATGGGTCTAATCTATACTGAACTGGCCAGCGGCGTTCCTGCCACATTCACTCACTTTCTAACAAACTTACCGGCGTTCTACCAAGTTGTGGTATTTGTCTGCTGCAAAACTGTACCTATCCCTTATGTATCACAGAAAGAACGGTACCTTATCGGCCGGATTGGACCGAAAACGTACAGGATGTACAGATGCATTATCCGAGCAGGGTACAAAGACGTGAACAAAGACGGGGACGACTTTGAAGATGAGCTCGTGATGAGCATTGCTGAGTTTATCCAATTAGAATCCGAAGGCTATGGTGGCTCAAACATGGACCGTTCCATTGACGGCCGGCTCGCTGTTGTGAAAGCCTCGAACAAGTTTGGGACAAGGCTGTCCCGTTCTATATCAGAGGCCAACATTGCAGGCAGCTCGAGATCACAAACAACAGTAACAAACAGCAAATCGGAGGCGCTGCTTAGACTGAGAACAGAGTATGAGCTAGAGCATCCCAGGCTGAGCATGAGAAGGATGTTTCAGTTCAGACCAATGGACACCAAGTTCAGGCAGCCGCAGGTGAAGGAGGAGCTGTTTGATCTGGTGAATGCCAAGGACGCGGAAGTGGCTTACATTGTCGGCCACGGCCACGTGAAGGCAAAACGAAACTCGGTGTTTGTGAAACGGCTGGTGATAAACGTGGCATACTCATTCTTGAGGAAGAATTGCCGCAGCCCAGGCGTGATGTTGAATATTCCTCATATATGTTTGATCAAGGTGGGCATGAACTATTACTTGTGAGTGATTATAAGAGTTTGTAGTACTGGCGAGGTTCTGTTTTTGTTCGGGTGGTTTTCATAAATTTTTGGATACAGTATGTTACAATCATGTGTTTTTTTATTGTAATATTCATGTTTACAAAGATCTTATTATATTTCTCTAAACATAAGCTTTGATAGATTTAAAACGAAATTGGGATCAGAACTTGAGTATGGCGCCTTAGACCACTCGGCCACCCTGACTTCTGCTTTGAGACTCAAACAGATAAACTTATATTATCTTATGTATGTTATTGTCTCCAAGGTCCTTTGTGCCAGACTGAAGCTTCTCTTAGACTGAAGCTCTCTTACATAGCATTGTTTCAATTACTTAGGCATCTTTTTTTTTTGTAGAGAGACAAAAAATTTACAAAATCCCTATTGCACATGAGTTGGTTCATGGTCTCGAAACATATCCATTCATTTCCCAAGACTATATTACTATTAAATCAGACATATCAAAAGCTTATGATAGAATTAAATGAAACATTTTGCAATCTATGCTAGAAGAATTGAGATTTCACAGCTAATGGGTATATTGGATAATTTTTTATGTATAGTTTGAGACATTTTTAGTTCCAAATAATGGGCAACAACATGAATTTATCAAGCTAGAGAGATGACGAAGGCAAGGAGATCCCATTCCCGTTTTTTTAATGACCAAGGGTTTAATTCATCTCCAGCATTAAAAAGCCCAAGTAAACTTACTAGCATGTTTTATGCAACAATAAGTTTGTCTACCGTCCAAAAAATTAACCTATCTTACGGACAAGAGCAACAAGCTGAGATACGCAAAATCCATATACCTTGAAATTCGTAGTTTATATAGAGAACTAAAGAACCAGTAATACTTTTATCCCTCCACACTCGTCAACAATGACAAGAACCACAAAAACAAAGAAAGTATTTTTGGTCAGGGAAATTCAAGTTCATTCACATAGCCAACCAAAAGAGCTGCCTAAAACCCACCTTAAAACAAATAACATAGTAAAAGATCTAACACATAACTTGGATACCATAACACAACACCCCCTTTTGGTTTCGACGCATAACCTTTTGTGTAAAAACCTAATCTTTCTTCTTGCCCTTCAACGGGCCCATTGGGATCTTTTTCAAAACCTTCTCGTCCAACACCGCATACTGCTTCTTGATCTCAATCAGTGCTTTCTCACCTAATGGGTCGACTTTGTCTTCGTACTTGTCATAGACAAGAGGGACAGTGAAGAGCAGCACAAGAGCTGTTGCAACAACAGGTTCAATTTAGTCATCCGAGTGAAATGAAAGAAGAAAAACACTACACAATATTAACGGTTATGCATTACCTATGTATGCCAATGTCAAGAAATTGAAGTAGCCACCCAAGATTGATAGAACCCACAAACCAGCAATAGCCTATTCAATCAAATTGCATAGCGTGGTCAAAGATTAAGATAAATATACTGAAATTACAATTGCTAAACGGTCTCTACTCTGCATATTTGAACTTACAGAGAGGAATTTCTTGAGATCCCTTCCAGATGCAATCTCGCGAAGAGAATAGAAACCACGGTTAATCTCAGTTCTGAGTCCAGACGCAAGCTGAAGAACAGGCTCTTCAGGGATATGAACTTCGGGAATCTTTGGCGTGGACCTAACAAAGAATCAATCGTCAACAATGGCATAAGTGAATGATCTCAAGACGCATACAAAGCATCCCACACAAATTAACATTCGATAGAATGATGCTAACTTACTTGTTGATGAACATGGTGGCATTAGACCATAGAAACAGCACAGCAAGAACAACAATCAGTACATGGCAGAGCAAAGTGAGAAGATGATACTCCATCAATTCAAACAGAACCCAAGCAACTGTAGCACTACCAAGAACACCAGCCGACATCTTCTTGTCCTTCCACATGAATATATCAGCCGCTGCATACAAGAAGAATCAATCACATTAGAAAACATAAGAACCAACACTAACTACTACACTTTCACAGTAAGTATTATAAATCAATAATATCTCATAGCATCACTCAAATCAAACACTCTTTCATTTATCAAACGAATCAATTAGAGATGGAACCACAAATTGTATCGATTACGAAACAAACCCTAGAGTCGATACGAAAACCAAAAGCAAAAAGTACAAGATGGTCGATCTACATCCAGAACAATAGAAACCCTAAGATTCAAATCACAAATCGCCATATAAGTAAGAAACCTACAGATTTTCCCCAAACGAGATATCAAATATGAAACAATCGGCTAAACAACACATGTAAGCAACAGATCCAAGCAAATCAAACGAAAATGAACCAGATCGGAGCAAACTTACGTTTTCCACCGCCGAGAACCTTATGAACAGGCTTCTCCCTTCCGAACAAGCGGTATACCTTGGATTGCATGGACGAAGGAGAGGACGGCTTCTTCGATTTCTTCTTCTTCTTATCGTCCTCGTCATCAGACGAAGAAGACGATGAAGAAGAGCTACCACCGTGGTGGATCTTCTCCGATATCTTGTCCATCAACGATTCCCTCTCCACAACCTCCACAGCTGGCTCCGAAGCGATCACAGATTCATCGTGCTTATGTTCCTCCGCCATTGATTCTACGTAGATCTCAAGCTTCTCCGATTCGATCGACAAACTTCAAACACAGTATTTTAGCTGCTTTTCACAGTTTTTGAGAGAGAAAAAGAAATATCTCGAAAAAGCCTAAAATAGGAGAGATTCTAAACTCAATCTCATCCGTGGAATTAATGAGATTGATCTGAGCCGTTGGTTTGGTTCGGTTCCGAACCTAGACGTTCGATACTTAACATGAGCTAACGCTTGGGGAATAAGAAAAAGCCAAAAGGAAGGGAGATGTGAACATTTCAAATTAGAATCGTGACGCCGTCAGAATTAACGGCTTCCGTCATGAGGGACGTTACGTGGCGAGGTTTAAGTAAAGTAATTGGGTAATGTTCAGGTGTCACGCGGCTGAATCTTTTTGTTGTACGATCTGATTACTCAGTGCGGGACACGTGGAGGATATTCAGCCATTCGTACATGAGTCACGTTCTTTGTGTCTGCACCAAAAAGGACGACAAAACTAATATTTTATCATTTATATATTTATCAACATTTTTTTTTTTTTTTTTGCAGAAGATACTTTATTGCAAGTGCAAAAAACTTGTCGACAAGAACACAGTACACCTATTTTGATTCAGGCCCACTACTAGTTTTCTTATAGGCCCAAGGGATTGGTCACAGTAAACCGGAATCTAAACCATAAGTTTTTTTCTCGTCTTTCGACAGAATCTAAACCATAACGCCATAACGGCATACCGGAAATTGCTCAAAAGAACTTTTTTTTGTTTCTTGCGAGTTGAGGGGAATTACGAAAAAACAAATACTTACCTTGCACATAGAAGAGCAAATGATGAAAAAGTAGAAGATCCATTATCTTTCCTATTTGAGTTCGAGAAGCTAGCTGTCAATGAAAAATATTATCCTTAAGACCAAAATCTGAATAACGATAGATCAAATGACAGTAGCAAGGAGAAAATAATAATACCTTGACTACGAAGAACTAGGATTACTGAGACGTGAGAGGAATTTGTGTTCTGTTTTGTTGTTCGAGAGAGTAAGACGAGCATATAAATTCGTGATGGAGGCTATGACTTTGTCCGGACAATTTTACCCTGACCCCAATTGAATTGTACCGGCTATAATGACTATGTCCGGACAGTTGAAACTGAAATAATGGTTTTGGTTTTCCGGTTTTCCAAATTAATGGAGGTTCAGAAACGAAAGATACTCCCACAAACCAAACCAAATGTTAGAGGACACAGGTTTGGTTCACTCCAACGTCTGGTAGATGATGAGGTTAAAATAGTCATTTACAAAACAGGTTGATGGATTTAAAAGAACATTTGGATCGAATATCCGTTGGATGCCATCAGGTATGATTGCTGAGTTTGTTTGCCTTCCTTTCAAAGGCTACAGTTATTATAATTATGTATATACTAGATTAGGAAGCCCGTTAACACGCGGGTAAAAGAGTATATTTAAATAATTGTGTCATCGTCCCTAAACTTTATTTGATCAATAATGTTTTCAAAAAATTTAG
Organism: Odontarrhena argentea; assembly: GCA_900406245.1. Taxonomy (NCBI): domain Eukaryota; kingdom Viridiplantae; phylum Streptophyta; class Magnoliopsida; order Brassicales; family Brassicaceae; genus Odontarrhena; species Odontarrhena argentea. The sequence continues at coordinate 22,094 of OVAF01000460.1, read as the reverse complement.
TCTAATGATTTATTTTTAAAATAGTTTCACTGTGTAAATACCCGTTTTAAACGCTCTACAATGTAAGTTGTTGAAACAATTCTGTAAAATATTTAAACTGTAAAACATTTTCTTGTAAAACTCAACACACATAAATATGAGATTTTTGAATTTTTAATATAACTTATTTCCTTATTCTATTGCCTAGTGTAATGAAAATTTCGTTATTCTATTTCGTAGGATAATGAAAATTTAGAAATATGACTTATTTCTTTATTCGCTTATGACATTTTTTTTTTGTCTTTTTAGTTTTTTCCATAATCTTTATTTGAGAAATGAATTTTAATGTATTCTTTAATTAAGAAAACCAAAAATAGAAACACATGACATCATCTCGTGAGTTATATGACACGTGACACGATCTCGTGAATTCTACTAATCGTGACACGTGTCGATCCCACGTTAAACGCGTTCAGCTTCATTTAAATAAATAAGATGTGTTTAAGTTTAGGCCCGTGTATAAGCCCATGAAAAGCACAAACTAGGCCCATTGTAAACTCGAAACGACAACGTTTCGTTAGAGAAACCCCGCATTTCGGTAACACAGAACATAAACCCACTCTCGATCTCTCTCCTGAGGTAAGTAGTACACAATGTTGCTCCGTCGTGTAACAACACTACCCAAAACCCTACAAAACCTCCGGCTATTCTCTCCGGCGGCGACCGCCGCAGCTCTCGAGCATATCGAATACAACGAATTAACTTACCTCCCTGGATTCCCGAGACCCGATCCAAAGTACGCCGAGACGATTCTGGCCGTTCCAAGGTCTGATTCCGGGAAGATCATATCGGCGAAAGAGCGTAAAGCGGGTCGAGTTCCTTCGATCATATTCGAACAGGAAGATGGAGAACACGGAGGGAACAAGAGGCTTGTCTCTGTTCAGACGAATCAGATCAGGAAGCTTGTGACTCAACTGGGTTACTCCTTCTTCCTCTCTAGGCTCTTCGATGTCGAAGTTCGAGCTGAGCTAGATTCCGATGAGGTCATTGAGAAAGTCCGAGCTTTTCCCAGATCGGTAAAGACCCATTTCTCACTCCTGCATTCTGGCATATTGCGATTTCTCATTTGTGGAAATGTTTCAGATTCATTTGCACGCTGGAACAGATGCTCCGTTGAATGTGACATTCATAAGAGCTCCTCCTGGGACTTTGTTGAAGGTTAATATCCCTCTTGTCTTCATAGGAGATGATGTTTCTCCTGGTTTAAAGAAAGGTAATTTAATCTTTGTAATTTCTTACAAGAGAGAGGGTTTTCTTATTCTAGGAACTTTCACTTAGAGAATTTAGTAAAGAAAGTCAAAACGGATTAGATTATCGAATCCTAGGGCTGAAGAGTCTCCACATAAGGTGTCTGCACATGAATCATTCCTTCTCTTGATTGAATCATAGGACCAGAGGGCAGTGACATTCTTACAGTCAACAAATGAAATGAGACATATGAAAATGTAAACAAGGAGAGATATAGAGGAACTGTGTTCATTGAATCCTATAGGCTGGAGACTGGACTAGATGTGGTGAATAGTAGGGGTAATTCTGTGTTCTGAAGTAGTTTAAGTCCCACATTTTGTAATTGGTTTGATTGTGGCTTCGTTAAGCTTCTAGTCTGTCGAAAGTTTTGGCTACCCTTTTTTGTTGGCATATAAGTATTCACTTCATTGGCAGTGGCCAATTGTTGATGTCTTACTAAATTTTACTTGAGTAGTGAGAAATCCGTGATGATTTCCGGTTTGAGTGATATCTATTGCTATAGAATTGACCCAGTTTTGGCACAACTGTTACAGTTGGTTTGTTTAGTGGCTTGTAACTCAGTCTTTTTGTATGACTTCATTCAAACACCGCAGTTTGCATTCTCACAGTTGCCCTTTATCTAGGATCTTAGAATTTTCATATCACCATTAGTTTCTACCCACTTTTGGATCATAAATTCATAGCATCAAGTTTCTTGTTTATTAACTTATTAGACTTCCATAAAGATCACTGTTTCTTAATCTTTTTGCAGGAGGGTCTCTCAATACGATCAAAAGGACGGCAAAGTTCCTATGCCCAGCAGAGATTATCCCACCATATATAGAAGTAGATCTCAGCCAATTGGATGTTGGTAAGACGCTACTAATGAGAGACCTCAAGGTTCATCCGGCGTTGAAGCTTATATCCAGAGACGAACCCTTTGTGAAAATCGCAGGAGGACGTGCCACTGACCAGAAGAAATAAACCGGTGAGTCCTATTAAATGCGATTTCCGGTGCAAATTAAATTGTTCTTCTCCAAACGTTGATGAAAAGTTCATGGATCAAACTTTCTTAGGATTCCAGATCCTTTAGGATGGAGATTTTTTGTATCATTAGTGTTGCCGGAGAGCTCTAGTTTCTGGTGAAATGATTTTTCTTTTGATTCTACAGAATGCTTTATTTACATATCATTTGGACAAGATTATCTACAAATATCTATCAATACGCGTAGAAAGGCAAAAATAATGAAATCCTTCTAGATTTGGACATGTTGTGATGAGCATTTTATGTCCTGAAACGTAACCTTTGAAGAATTGTTCATCATCTTCATGGAACAGTCCATTTTAAGATGAACAGATTTCTTGAAAATCCGCATTATCTTCAATTTACCATTAACTCTAACACTGCTTCTCAATTCCACTCCTTTCCCGTTTAAATCCTCCATTAAACCTGGAACAGATACTAGTAGCTTTGTTGTATCAATCTCAGTAATGATACTCATCTTAACAGTCCGTTTAGCTGGGATAATTTCACTTCCTCTACCACTTTCTCCAACAACCACAGAATCACCGTTGTAAAACATAACAGTAATGTCTCTTACTTTAAACGACGCCGCATTGGGATTGTGTAAGGAGATGATCTCTGAGACAGTAGTGTTTTGGGTTGTGTTGACGTTACCCTTGACGAAATCCAACTGTTGGCTTGAAGATATGGCATCAACAGAGAGATTTGGGTTGCGGAGATGGAAAACGGTGAGGCAGAGGACGATGAAGGTGACTGCAATGAGCAGATTGAAAGAGACAATGAAACCACAACATAAGATGAGTTTGGTCCGTGAGTGAAAGTGTTTGGTTGGGTCGTGGTGGTCATGATCTTGGTAGGGTTGATCACTTCGGGTGGTGAGAGAAAATGGGGCTAGAGGCTTAGCTGGATCTTCGTTAGACTCGTGAGCCATGGCTAACTCAGATAGATTTCTTTGATGACTAACTATGGAGAATTCGGACTGAACTGTTATGACAAAATATATAATTGTGTGGAGATGTAAGTTTCCGTAACGCGCTTGCTTGGAATATGAGTACGTTTGACCATTGACTTAGGAAACGGAATGTGAAGTGGGAGGAGGAGTTGATTTTTAGTGTGTGAAGCTTCTACAACTTCTTTGATTAGCACTTAGCATAATGGGAAACATAATTTAGTACTTCATTTTGCAAAAACTAGAAAAGACTTTTTGTCTTAAAGCCTTGAGATTTTTTAAAAAAAAATGATTCATAAGAAAAGTATTATAGTAAACTTATTGTTTTATATACAAATTATTATAATTATTAGTCAAATAGTTTTCTTTATTTCTAAACATTTTCTCAGTATTTTCTCAACCAATTATTAGATCCGTTGGTAATACAAAATTGTAAAAGTATTTTTGTGTCTAGAAAAAAAAAACTTAAACCCTATGGAATTAATTAAAAAAAATTGTTAAAAACGGTAAAATATAGTGGAGCATGAAAAAATTAAGATGATCCACGGTTTAGATATATGGCCGGTGTTCGATATGCTGTTGAAAGATTTTACTACATTTAGAGAATATTTGTTTTTTTCCGTTTTGATTCATATTCGTCGTGGAAATGATTCGAAGGTAGATTGTTTGGACATTTCAGCCTGAAAAAATATATGAAAATTTTACTTATGTAAATAATCTTCATTTTTTTTTCAATCAACCCGCTTGTGGAAATTTTGATCAAGACCCTTCTTTTTCTTTTGTCATCTTTGTTACTCACAACACACAAATAAATCCCCGAGCTCACTCACTTAATATACACATTAGTTACTTTCTTTACAACAAGTCATTTTCTCATAATCCAGTTCATGCCACCATCAGCAAGTATTAGATTAGTGTCAATCAAATCCAGCATATACTTATTGGGATGACTATAAAAGACTCCCAGTGAAGTCGGTCTATGCCGGCTGGTTCGGGTTGAGAAAATGCTTTTGACTATATATATCAGTCCCCACCCCATCATATCTAAATTGCTTTTTGAGCCAACCCAACAAAACATTAATTCCACACCACTGGAATATATATATTTTTCTGTGACCACCTTCGTGTTTCATGTAAGATAGAATCAACACACAAAGTATAAAATCATACCAATTTTATATCAAAACATTAAATCTATTACAGGACATAAAATTGTCATTTAAATTTCCAAATATTGCATTTGGTCCCGATCTTTCTAGTATTAAATCCCAAATTGTCGTTGACTAAGCGTTTTTTTTTCATAATTAGTAAAGTCTAAACAAATGTTGTTTTCAATTTTTTTTTTTTTTTTTTTTTTAACAAAAAATTCTCCAATCCAAATAACAATATCGGAATTATCCTAATGATCTTGTGAAAGAGAGGCTCCGATGAAAATATGGCATAAGAAACCACACATCTTTGAATAATCTGGAAGTTGGAAGAGTGAATTAGCCATAAAAGCTTGTGCATCAAAGACTTACGAATGTTTTTAAGTAACGCTTTCAAAATATGGTCATTATATTTTTTAGAAAGTGAGGACTCTTGATCATAACTTATAGCTTAACACTTTGTAGTAGTGTTATCATCCTGTCACTATATGAATAAAAATTAATTATAGTGCATATTCATTGAATAATTGACAAAAAGAAAAGTAAGAAATATATAGCAATATCACAAACGAATTTTTTTCGTGACCACCAAATTTTTATCATTGTTATTGTTACCGGTAATCGTCATCGCCACCAAATCTTTATCATCGTATCACCAAATTTTCTTCGTCGTCGCCAAATTAACTACGTTGTTACCATCGTTGTTTCCAAATTAGAGTTTTCGTAATTGAATTATCGTCGTCATAATGGGAAACATCTTAATACCGTTACATATCGTGAAAATTAAGGGAAAGAGATGGAAATTGGAAAAAATGGTGAGAGAAACTAGAAGAAAATATGAAGATGAGATGAAATAAGGTGATTTTATTGATTAGATTATGGATAGAAATATGTATAACTAAAATTATAAATTCTTTGCTATATTCCTAATTTGCAAATATAGTTTTTTTTTTTATTTCTTTTTTCTTGGCAATGCACAGTTTTTTTTATTATTAAACTATTTTCCTCTAATTTTTACCCGTATTTGCTTTTTCGAGTGAGAAGTCACAAAAAAAAAAAAAAAAAAATGGGGATTTAATTGGCATTTTTTGGCTAGACCTACTCACAATCATTTTCCCGCCAGGTTTTTTCCGATGGGCAAAGAGAATCCGGCGGAGCAATCCCTGAATCTGATTCGCGGGAGACTCTGCGATCCCGCTTTCGTCTTTAGGGCTCTCTCATCTTCCCCAGAGAGCAATTACAGGTTGCGGATTGCTTCCCTTTCTCTCTCCTTAACAACGAATTGATTTCTTCGCTTACCCTAGAAAATTGATTGTTGCTGTTGTTAAGCAAGTTGAAATTCATTGTATCGACCTCTATCACGGAGAGCTGCAACAATTCCATCTTGCTTCTTGGCCCTCGCGGCTCTGGAAAGTCTGCTGTATGCTCCTCTTCCTTCTTCTACTCTCCTCTCCCTCTCCGGCTTCATCTGAGATTTTCTTATTTCAATTGATTTCAGGTCTTGGATCTTGTTGTTGGTGATTTAATGGAGGAGTTTCCCGATTCAGTATCACTTGTATGTCAAATGTCTTTACTTTGTACATTTTCAAATCCTTATCTTACTGTCACATTCTCTGATGCAGATTAGATTGAATGGACTCTTGCATAGCAATGATAATTGTGCTTTTAAGGTCTGAAATCTTCTAGTATCCTTTTACATGATGTTATATCTTGCTTTCGTTTCCTTATAGTGTTAGTTCACTTGCTTTTTTTTTAGGAAATTGCAAGACAATTGTGCATGGAACACCACCTGCTATTCTCTAAAATGGTAGACCATTTTTTTCCTTTACATTATGCTCGTCGTATACTTGTTTAACCAATGTTTTCTCGGTTGCACTTTTCAGGCCTCGTTTGATGAAAATGCGCAGTTCATTATAGCTATGTTGCGGTGAGGTTATTTACCTTTACGCAAAGAGCGTCTTTTCTCTGTTGATATTCATCTCAGCAAAACTGATTTGAGTTTTTTTTCAGGGAATGTGGACTAGCACATAAGACAGTTGTCTTTGTGCTTGATGAATTTGACATGTTTGCACAGGCAAGAATCCTCAATTTCTTACAACTTGCTAATTTATAAGTCTTTTACGCTAATGATAAAGAAACCATTCTAAGGTTGGGAAGGTTGAGCAGAACCTTTGATCAACTGAGGAATTTGACGCTGCTGCTTTCTATCTGCTCACCTATCATTTGGTTGTGTACAGGGAAAACAGAGGTTGCTGTACAGTCTGCTGGATGCTATGCAATCTGTAACATCACAAGCCGTTGTCGTCGGTATTAGTTCTCGTCTGGTATGCTACAATTACACATGCTTTGGCGTTTAAGATTCTTTCTAGTAAATCATCCTAGAATCGTATGATTTTCATCGTTTGATGATAGCTGACTTTGCTAGCTGTATACAGTACTCTCGTCCAAAAACTTTTAAAATGTGCAATCTTTCACTACAGGATGCTGATCAACTTCTGGAGAAAAGGGTGAGATCTCGCTTTTCCCACAGAAAAATATTGTTTCTTCCTCCGTCTAAGGAAGAACTTGACAGGTACTGAACAGCTTCTTTTCTCTAATGAGCAGAAACCTTTCCTACCAGTGTACTTGTTTAATTGATAAGAACAATCTTTCCAGTATACTGGAACACCTGCTGTCTCTACCAGCAGACTCAAGCCTCCCCAGCGGATATGTTTCTCAGTTCAATAAAAAGATTAAGGTTTTAATATACAGTCCTAATCAATACTATGCCATGCGTAGCTTTTATATGATGTCAGTTCTTGTTATAAAAAAGGGATTTATAAAAATGCCTGATGTGCAGAATATAACATCCGACACGAGATTTAAAGACATACTGAGAACATTTTCTAATGCTGAGTCATCTGTCAACGGTTTTCTGAAGTTCATGTAAGTTCTTCTTTTACAAAGGTGGGCCGTTTCTTGTTAAATATGTCATTTTCTCTATGTTGATCTCTTGATATTAGATTCCGCGCTGTTTCGTTTATGAATTTGGAATCTGGCCTCCTCTCTCTTGAGAACTTTAAAGCAGCACTGTCAAGTATGCAAAGGCAACCAAAGTTGGAAGCCATTAAAGGTATTAGAAGATAACTAGTGAAGTATTTAGATTCACTTGACTCATGAGAAATATGTTTAGCTAAGCTGCAGGATTGCTCATTCATATATAATTAAATCAATTGGCATTTACTCTGTTGAGCAGATTGTTCCATACTGGAGCTGTATCTTCTGGTATGCATGAGGAGGTTAGAAGTGAAAGAGCAAACCTCATACAACTTCGTCAGTGTTATGAAAGGTAATCTGTAGATCTGGCCGTAAGAGAAAAATGTGGGTTGCGCCACTATGATGTTAACTTGAGAATCCATGTGTGTTCCAGAGTATAAGGCGATACACGACTCTTTCCAAACCTCGGACTATTACGCACAAAATGTCTGCCTACGGGTACGTGTGTAGCTCTCATGAGATGTCCTGGTTTAAATGTGATGGTCTAAATGGTTGGCATGACAGGCGTTTGAGCACCTGAGAGAGCGAGAAGTTATATGCTATGCAGAGAATAGAGGACAGTCACAGACTGGTGAGTTCCGTCCCATGAAGCTTTTGATATCAGCCTCTGAACTTCATCAGGGAATGAGATCTCATGCATGTTGCCCCGTAAGTCTCCTTTTTCATCTATGTTATCTTTTTCTTCCTTCGTTTAAGATGTGAAGTGTATCCTAATTGGTGATTTTTTTTTTTTTTTCTGATGCAACAGGCCATTCTTCAGAAGTTATTGGACCATTGATCTCCGTGTGTTTTTTTGTTCTTACAAATAAGACCAGTCTGTAATGGCCTTGTAATCTGTATGTTTAGAACCAGTGCGGTCAGTTTTTGTCATTTGCTTTGCGTTTTCTCGACTTGCCATTTATATGTTATATGCATGGAGAGAAAGAGCATGGTAACAATACACTCATTCCTCAACTCCTGATTAGCAATCTCCGCAAACAAGTCTTCAAGTAGGCAACTTCTACACCCAAACCATCCGACTACTAGTAGGATACGATCGGAGTTAAAGACATTGAAATTTATTATTGTTGAAAGTACAAAGACGTCGAAACATTGCAGACAAAGAGAAAACATTACATGGTTGCTGATAAGCATCTTTATTTGCTACAAATGCGAAAGTGTTAATGGTTTATCTCAAATCAATAAAACACTAATTTCGCTTATTGTTATAGCATATGTAAAAGACTTAGGCTTAGTTTTATGTGGAGCTCTTTTAGTTGACGCCTTTAACGGTATGGCGTTCACAGAAGCTCTTCAACCTTTCAAAGGCATCAGCCAATGTGGAAGCTTTCATGTCGATAGAATGTCTCGCCCAATTCTTCAGACCAAAAGCAATACCTGAAACCAATCCAACACACATGTTCTTACATTAAACAATCACAAAATTACGAGTTCATGGATTTTGTGAATCAAAATCAATTGGTAATGACTCATAATTATACATTTACATTGCATTTCCGTGGTGGGATTTATAACAGAAATATGACATATATTTCTCTGAATGCTAAACAGTTAAATCTTGATCACTGTTAATGCAAATTTATAGATTGTTACCTGGTAGAAGGACGAGGTTTTCTTCAGTAGCAAGCCTTTCACAGAAGTCTTCATCATCTTTAATGTCCACAAAGCATGATAACTTGAGCTCGGTCTGCGAGAAAGAAAAATAGAAACATTTACAGAGATGGAGAGAGGTCCAAAAGAAATTGAGTAATGATAAAGTACCCATAAGAAGGTGCAGGCCTCAGGTTTCATGTAGCAAGTGAGGCAAGGTATGTCCTTGACTTTAGAGTATGCAAAATCTGCTTTCTCTTTCAGAAAACTCTGCCTCCGGTCGAAAAAAATCTTTAGGAGTGTCCTCCAAACTAGTGGGAATAGCCGCCTAGATGATAAAAGTTGATAAATTCACCATATATGATGACCATAGTCCATAATAGTATTGTATTTTAACACAGGTTGAAAATAAGAGTCTAAAATTAACAAAAAGTTCCAATACCTGGATAACTGTTGCTGGTTTAGAATTTATCTCAAGAAATTCCCTAGCAGCATTTGATATCTGTCCATGTGTAACAAGATTTAGGCCACAATAAATTAGAATCAATGGACATTTAACATAATATAAAACATACGTAGAATATTTAGGATCTAATGATAATAATAAGTATACTATAGGGTGATATCATGTATATACTCAAATTAAAGAGTGAAAAATGGACCGGACCTTGGTGGACTTAAAGACGCCATCTAGATCATGCAGTGCAACCCAACCAGTTCGCCATCCGGGGACACTCCATCCCTTGGATATGCCCCCGAGCGTAACTACGGGTACAATGGATGAGAATTTCCCCATGGGAACAAATGGATTACTTCCAAACACAGTCCATCTAAAAACTTCATCAGAAACCACCATTATCCCGAGTTCTCGAGCCAAAAGAGCCAGCTAAAATTCATTAATTACACACACTAATTCAAAGATTAGACGACAAGGGTCATGTAATAACTTGTACAGAAAGTACATATATATGTGAAGTACCTGCTCGAGATGAGCCTCAGTGTAGGTGTTCCCATTGGGATTGTGAGGATTGATTATAAATATCGCAAATGTGTTCTCGTCCACGAGCGCTCGAACACTGTCAAGGTCGATCTCATAGTTCTTTTTGGGGAGGAAATCATATTTGCGGACCTCAAGGTTCTTGTAGATGGAGCGGACTACGTCCCATGGGAAGCCCGGACTGGGAAGTAACACGTTGGCATCCGGTTTAGCCAAAATATCAACGGCCAGCTCAATGGCTTGTTTACATCCAACGGTCATGAACACATCATCGGCTGTGATCTTCTTTGGAAGATCTCGGTTTAGATACTCAGCAACAGCCCTGAGTATACCGGAAACAAAAAAATTACATATGATCATGCCATAATGATGATACTATAAATCTGGCTTAGGATGTTATATCAAAGTCAATCTGCCGCCCAAAGTTGTCTCATGCTATAGGGCCAATATTAGGAAAGAATATGTTATCCGTAGTTTTAGTATGTTAATCATTTAAACGTTTTTGTTAAGATCCCAATAGATTTTTGTTAAGAATATCTCACATTCGAAATATGTAAGGGACCTAAGTAATATATACGTGTTAAATAGTGAGTGATATTTGTATGTAAATATGTTACCTCTTGGCCACGGGGAGGCCAATACTGGGAGCATAGGCGTTTTCCAGTACCGCAAAGGACAGCTTTAACAACCGCCTTCTCAGCGGTATGGCTAGTCTCGGGGGATTCGCTACGGGGTGGTAGAATAGGCTTTCCATTAGGATCACACATCGCAAAGAGTTTAGAGGAGTAAGTGCCTAGCGATGCAGCTGAGGCGGCTTTAGCTGCCTCGCTGCCACTAAACTGCCAGTCAATGCTTTTGCCGGTCGCCATACTTCTTGCTTCTAACGTTTTGAAACTACTTCTTTTGGTTTTCTAGTTTTGATCTTTGTTGGGTGAGTTTCCCTCATCGCTACGAAGGAGGTTTATATAGGACAAGTTTCAACATTTCTCACGTTTTTTTATAGACTTGATTTTTACGTGCTACTATTAAATTGAATATAGAATTAGATTAGATAATTGTAAACAAAGTGTCTAGCTAGGATCTATACGCGGTAGAACGTGCATCGGTGTGCATGGGTTTCCTTCGTTCTAGGTGGTTACAAATGTTATTGTAAACGTGGAATAGGTATACAATTATTTACAAACAACGAATATGGATAAGCGATACAAGTTTCGGATATCTAAGTTCAGTTCAATGACCAATACCAGACAAGGCACAGATTCATTTTCACGCATAGTATAGTTTTGACTGCACCGGTTGGTTCGGGCACTCTTGGGTTCAAGTATTCCACGTCGGTACTGTAAAATAAATATTGATACTGGTCTACAAAAAAAAAAAAAACATCAAGAAAGTGTTCATTGACTAATGATCTCAAATCAGTTTATAAAAAACTGGAATTTCGATTTCCTCCCTTTTAAAAGGGGACAATAGGCTATTGAGCCGGTCCATTGTAGTCCAAAGTGACAAAAAAACTCCATCACCATCATAAGTACTCTAATTAACTTTAGTTTTAAATTAGAATTGAAACTCAAATTTATTAAATTTTTTAACATGATATCAGACTTGTCACGACGAGATCTCCTGATTAGAAGTGTCCTATATATATAAATGGCTCTCATAATATGGGTGTAGGTAATTGTGTTTTACAATATATATATTTCGTGAGTAACTTTAGAATCCACTTAAAGTGTTTAATTCAGAGAACCAAATGAGAGTACGAATGTTTACATCATATAGTTTATTATGTACTAATCAAGCACCCCTAGCTAAAATATATGTGGTAAATTAATTTAAATAACACGAAGTTAAAGTTAGAGAATTAGAGAACATATATTGTAGCTTCCCATATTCATCTCCAGGTCAATTTAAATGTAAAAAATGGTATGCATCTTTTCAAGACCCATTATTGAAGAATTTGAGATCACAAAAGTTCGCAAACAAATAACTAAATAAGGTACTGATAGCAGAGCTATTAGCTCGGTAGATAAAATTGTTGAATTTTTTCCCAACCTAGGGCTTCCATATATTTACCCTTTTGACAAATGTTTTGAACACCAATCATTTACCCTTTTTTGAATTTGCTCTTGCAAATATGAGATTTTTTTTTTGATCGGCCAAGATTAGGCTTAAGTGGATGTTCATGTCACCAACCTTAATAATGCCGAGAAGTTGATATGTCCGTTCATGAACTGAAATTATATCTACTAGTGAACTTGATATTTCACGTGAGATATTAAATTGAATAGAGGGGGACAAGCACAAATAATGCATCTCGAGTTTCTACATCTCAAAACGTGGGTTTCCCATAATATAAGGTGATTGCAAGTTTACAAACATTATCTTAGTCAATAAAGAACAGTTTCTTTGTCTTAATATATCTAATTAAGAACGAATATGGATCAGATATCCACGTTGTTTAATCCTGAATTGTTTATAGGCAATGCCGATCAAAACAATTCGCAGAAAATGATCTTAGAAAATTACAATTGGGATTCCAAACATCTACTTAATCAATTTAGTAAGAGTTTTTTCATTATGTACTTTTGATAAATCATGTTGGTCATAAGATCAAACAAGTCAAACATATACTTGCGGTTCATGATATTATTTTCGGTCAATTTTTTTGTAATGTTATTTTAGTCTGGTCGTATAGATATTATGTTTTTATGTGTGGATTTTCAATTTAAATCCTTTTAATTAGCAGTTTTTTCAATTATTTTTGTAGGTTGCAGTTTTTAAAAATCCACAACCATTGACTCATATGGTTGATCTAAAAGCATACTCACATTCACATACATGCGCACGACCCAATATTGATTGTTTCAATATTCGAAAAATATTGATTGATGTACATGACATATCAATTGATTTTTGCTTTGGTAAAAGGTACCGATGTTCTTTAACAATATCGGTCCATGTAAGTGGGGACTCATTGATTGATGTGGTATTTGTTTGATTTTTAGAATGACATATCTTCAGAAATTTCTTCATTTTTTCCTTGGTTATAATTCCTAATCACTTGATTCCACTTTTCATATGAAAGCTATCTCATGTGAAAATTGAATGTACTTCAAATTAAATGTTTCCTAATCACTTGATTCCACTTTTCACTCGATGTATGCTTCCTATCCAGTACCAAAGAGAAAATTGAATGTACTTTAAATTTTATTCAAAATGAAAACAATTTTAAAATTTATTTGTGTAAAGAGCAAGATACATCGAAAGATATCCTCAGTGATGAGAAAGCATTACATGATTCATGATTAGTGTACACCATTTTTATTAGTCACAAACACAAATTCGAAAGATGTTCATTGATTTATTTCATACCAACAAAAGACTCCATTTATTATTGTAGCATTCGTATGTTGGACCCATTAGTTGACCCCATTGACGTCGTTGAGTGAACCCTCAGTTGTGATAGTATGGCGTTCACAAAAACTCTTCAATCTATGAAATGCATCCTCCAATGTCGCAATCTCCATGTCAATAGAATGCCTTAACCAGTTCTTTTGGCCAAATGCAATTCCTAAACCAGATACAACATATATCCCAAATTAATACTATTATATATTGACAAATGATCTAATTAGGTTGGAATCCCAAAGAATGTAACCTGGTAAGAGGACGAGGTTTTCTTCTTTAGCAAGCTTATTGCAGAAGTCTTGATCGTCTTCTATGTCGAAAAATCGCAACGGGTCCAGCTTGGTCTACAAGAAAATTAGAGGCATGACAAAAATATATGGTTTCAAAATTTACTAGTGAAATGAAAGGATGAGTTAAGAATGTAATAATAATAATAATCCAGTACCCATAAGAAGGTGCAGGATTCGGGTTTCATGTAGCAGGTGAGGCTAGGTATGTGCTTGAGCTTAGAATATCCAATATCTACTCTCTCTTTCAGAAAACTCTGCCTCCTGTCAAAGAACTCTTTCGGTGTTTTCTCCAAAATGGTGGAAATAGCCGCCTACATGATGAGATTGATGAAAACAACGAATTGGTGCAAAAAAGGTTAAGAATTCGTACACTTGTTAGCACAAATACCGAGTTCAACCATACTACCATAGTAGAAAATATTGAGATAGAACATTATCTTGGAGTTAAATAGGGGTACAGTATATATCTTATTTTATTTTATTTTTTTTAACAACATTTAGTCACAACTAACCGGTCTATTAACCTGATTCCAGCATAATGCACATTCGGTGACTTGATACCAAATGTAATTGTCCATGTTCTAAGTGAACTTATATTTCCCACTAGACTAAGATCACTTTACATACATCTAATTATCTTCTTAACTCAATATCAAAATCTCCATTATATTAGAACGAAATGAGTGTATATTAATTATATAGTCGATCTTGTTACAATAATTGCGGAGAGTAACCTAGTTAATATGATCCAAACCGCTTTATACCTGGATAACAGTTGGAGGTTTAGAATTTATCTCAAGAAATTCCTTAGCTGCTTTCAAGACCTGTTCATACATAACAAAAATTAGGCCACAAAAATAAACAAAACTGGAATCATCTTTGAACTTATTTTTCATTTATAAGAGTGATTGGAAAAGGAATAAATGAAGCAGACCTTGGTGGATCTGAAGACACCATCTAGGTCGTGTAGTGCGAGCCAGCCTGTTCGCCATCCTGGGACACTCCATCCTTTCGAGACGGACCCAAGTGTAATCACAGGTACGATCGAAGAGAATTTCCCCATTGGAACGAAGGGATTACTCCCGAAAACGGTCCATCTATATACCTCGTCCGAAACCACCATTATCCCAAGCTCCCGAGCTAACTCAGCTAGCTGTGGAATTCATTACACAAGTAGATATTAGGGGATGAACAAATTATTTTGTATTTAACATCAAAGATTGTTTCAAAAAAAATTATTTAATATATTCATATTACTAAAAGAACAAAAATATTTCTTTTTTTTTATTTTGAATTTACAATGTATTGCATAATTTTGATTAATTATGTACTCAGATTTGAAGAAAGAAGAGTTTAGATAACTTTGGTGTATAGTATAACATGTAAATATAATTGAATATACAAATTAAATTAAAAAGATCTAATGCCTAGATCATCTAGCCAATCATGTGAATGCATATCCAAGATTACAACTAGGTAAAATACCTGCTTAAGATGAGCGTGAGTGTAGTAGTTTCCAATGGGATTGTGTGGGTTGATTATAAATATGGCAAACGTGTTTTCATCTGCCATCTCTTTGACGCTGTCAAAATCGATCTCGAACTCTTTCTCAGGGAGGAATTCATACCTACGGACCTCGAGATGCTTGTAGATAGAGCGGGCATAGTCCGCTGGAAAACCAGGTTTCGGAAGCAAGATGTTGGCTTTCGGTTTAGCCAGGATATCGACCACAAGCTCGATGGCTTGTTTGCATCCAACAGTCATAAACACATCATCTCCCGTCAGCTTATTATTAAGATCTCGATTCAGATACTCAGCCACAGCCCTGGTTATAAACATTTACACATAGCGTTAGATTTACATTTATAACTCATTTATAATTTTGGGACTAACCGGACCCAATGTAGAAAGGTATAAAACATACATAAAGGGTAAAAAATAGTATGAAAAAAAAAACTTGTACCACGGTAAATTCATGCTACTACTACTACTATCATATCAATAGTACCAAAGAAATCAAAATGAATGAAATTTATATCTATGTATTACCGTCTAGCGACGGGAAGGCCGATGCTAGGAGCATAGGCGTTTCCCGTGCCACAGATGACGGCTTTAACAACCGCTTTTTCGGCTGTATGGCTAGTCTCGGGGGCCTCGCTTTGTGGGGGTAAAATGGGTTTCCCCTTGGGATCGCAGAGTGCGAAGAGTTGAGAGGAGTAATAGCCTAGTGAGGCCTCGGCAGCTTCTTCAGCCGCGTCGCTGCCACTGAATTGCCAGTCAACGCATCCATGGTTTGCCATATTTCTTAGCGTTTTGAAGTTACTTCTTTTATTTCTCTAGATAGATGATTGTTTTTTGGGTGATTAGTCTCATCGCTAAAAGGGTAATTATATAGTGAAAGTTTATGATACTTTATCAATTTTGATGTTTCACGTGGTGAGTATTAAAATTGATATAGAGATGAGATTAGAAAGGATATATTAATGTATCTCGATTCAATCGCATGTTAGAACGTGGCTTCCTCTTATCGCGGTGATTAACTGATTACCAAAAAAATATTTTTGTCAACGCCAAAATAGTACATTTATTATGCACTAGCTGAAAAATGCATGGGCGGCTTTTTGGGATCTTCAATTATTGGAGGTGATATAAAATACAGTTATCTTAGTTACGATGGTTCGTGGGGCGGAGTAAACTAAGAGCGATTTGTGGTACGGTTAAAATAGTAAAACTGCAGGACAAGTGTGGTTCGTATAAAATAGTGAAAATAAGTGTGGTTTGTGATAAAACGTGAATGATAACATAAAAAAAAAATTATACAAAACCGTCAATTATAAATTACCATTCAAGACATTGAAGACGTTTAATGTGAATTTGATACACGGTAAAAAAAATTTGGTCAACACAGTAAATTTATTTACGGTATTATATATATCATATTTGATCAAATACATTTTGACATGTGCTAGATACCTATTTATAATTATTTGTCATATTTAAATTTTTAAAAAATTATTATAGCATCTCTGAAATTTCAGAATATGTCCCTATATTTATCATTTAAAAATAATAATAATAATAGTAATAATAATAATAATAATAATAATAATAATAATAATAATAATAACTATTTAAAAAATAAAATCCTAAATGTAACCTAGCTCATTTATAAAAAATAAGTTTTTAAAAGAAAATCGTCCGATGCAAATGTTTAAAAAAATTACAAAGTGGGCATGGCCTTAGCCGCCGGGCCGTCACTGTGTCACACACACAAAAAATAGTTATTTTATGTCATCATATTAAATAAAAAACCTTATATGTCACAAAATTATTGGTGTAAATATCACCCGTTAAAATTTAGCAAAAGTAGCTTTTTAAAAGGTGTCTATTTGTTTAATTTTTTTTATTTTTAAATCTAACTCAATTGGAACTTCATTGCGAAGATGGTGAAAGCAAAATTTGTAAACTCGAATCTCAAAGCCTTAACTATATTAATATTCATACAGAACTGTCATGTTATATTATTCATTGAATTTCGTTCGAACCCTAACCCAACAAGTTTGAAGCCTAAATTTATTGCAAAAAGAAAAAATAAAATTGCCAAAGACAAAACGACAACTGAAAAACATACACAAGTATAGCAAACTTTCATATCAACATAATCTGTCCACTTCCATAGGTACGTAGCCTATGATTCTATCAAGATGTACTTTCTTGTTCGATGGTCCTTGCTAGTTCATCATGGCTTCAAGACACGGATCCGTGGAAGATCCTGAGTACAAAACCTACGTACTAATAAAAGCCATCTTCGGAAGCGAGAGAGACAGCCTCGAACTGATTGGTTTGATCCTCCTCAATCGTGTCAAACAAGAAATCGAGACATGCCCTATCAGACTTGTCAATCTTGCCAAACAAGTAATCAAGACGTGCCACGTCAGCTCTCTCAATCTCATCAAGTCTCGGGAGATTATTTTGCGTCTCGTGAACAAGACCCTGATGACCATCTCCAAGAGAGTTGCGTGCAGAAGAAGAAACATAAGAATGGTTGGTCAAGATCATGAGGATCATGATGCTGATGAAGCTGATTCTACATGTACTCGCCATTGTTGAAAGGGAAGTAAAAATCGAGGATTAGGGTTTTGTGGTTGTTGAAGTTTGAGAAAACTTTTTATGTACGTAGAATAGTTTGTGATTTCTGAGCGTTAATTGATGTGATCCTGTGGGTGTTTATTGTATATACGGAGAATAGACCGTCAAGTTGTTCCTAATTGAATTAGGACAAAAGAGTTGTATGTTCCCAGTTTTAATTGGAATAGGGATTGTTTCCCGTTTTTCTTAAATATATCTCTATTAATATTATACGGAATTTTGGAAAAAAATAATTGCAATTTTTTTTTTGTATCTCTAAGGTGATTCTTCAATATGCTGGTTGAGCTACTAGGTCACAAGCTGAGGATTCTCTTGAATCCGCTCTACATCACGTATGTTCTCTAGTATAGCTGTATAGGCGTAAATATTGAGGAACAAAATTCTCAGATAAATTACAGAAACATAACGATTCCTTAACTTTGGCAATAAACCATTTGGAATTCATTTCTAGACAATCCCCTTCTGGATTCATTTAGAATCAGCAAATCATCTAAAACTACTTTTAAGAAGACTCGACCTAGTAAGAAACTTGAAAGTATTCGTATAAACCTATATGAATACTTCAAAATGTGTTCGATTGTACTCTAATCGTTTTTGTAGACGTATAAGAAGTATGTGTGTCATGAAAATTTATAGTTTGTTGTCCACTTCACAAGTGTGTGATCGCAATTTTGTTTCTGATATCTTTGATCTTTGTCTCCTTGGCTTTTATTTAAAACACTATGAACTGTGTTTTATTTCAAGCTATATCATTAGCAGAACATATACTTATATGCTTTTTTGGATAGTGCTCACGATGCAATTGTTGAGTACGGAAGAAGATGATATATCAGGAAGTCGAGTTTAGTGGCAATATACAAAGACAATCCTTAGACCATAACCCATCAGATGGCAAAAGATGGCAAAAGTAGAAAGCCAAAATTCAGCGAAAAACTAAAACCTTAAGATCCTAGTCAAAGGAAGAAAGGGCCAAAGGTATTAAGATTTGTCTAGATTTAGGCAAAACCAACAAATGCATCTTAATTAACCAAGGGTCATATGAGATCAGATCTCCCATTTCTTTAGCTCCATGCCGTCCGGAGGAGTGCTCTCCACTGTCTGAGTCCCAACCTCTTTCCAGTTTGTCGACAGCACCGTCCCATTTGACTCCACCTGTAGGTCGTCCAAAACCCGAAAACCACAAATGAGTCCATCAAAAGGACAAAATTTAAGTCTCCATAAGACAATATAGATAGAGAGATACTTACAAATGATTTGCTCATTGCCCGCCTCATATCCTCATCCGCATTCTGGTATATCTCACGGAAGAATTTGTTCAGAGCTGCATCTCCCTCCAGCTTCTCATCCTTTTCCTGCAAATCAACCACAGATAAACAAAGAGTGAAGCATAAATAAACCGTTTGGTAAAGATTCGGGTGAGGCTCAAGTGTGATGAGCGACGGACCTGTTTCTTCACTTCAGCTTCCAGCTTGTCCCAATCCTTTACTTTCTTAGAAGATGGATAAGCTGGCCTCTGCGAAACCTCTGCACCATCATACATACAGAATAAAATTCAAATGACATTAGTCTAATTAAGCTCATCAGATGAAACTAGACAAGAAACAGATTAAAATACCTAAAGAAACATTGGGCTTCGGCAAGACCGCTGGCCCTTTGCCATGTTCAAGGGAGGCCCATGTAATCATATCAGCTTTGGCAAGACGGATCTCAACTTTGGTTGACAATACTTCATATCTGCACTTCTCTGGTATTATCTGAATATAACAGTAAAGATAAAGTCTTACAATGTGTCGAAACTGCAAATGCAAATAAAATCACAATTGATTCATTCGACAAAGAAATTACCTTCCCAAACAATCTTGGTTGAAGATAATAAGCTTCCTCTCCAGGAACATCAATGACAACACTCAGCTGCAAACCACAAAGCAATACCGCGAAATTAACATACAATTACACAAAAGTATCATCTAGGTGGGTTTGTATAAATAAGTTACTCACAATTTGTTCACCAAAGTCGACATTTACGTTCTGCTTTGGTAACCCTTTTGCGAAAATAGTTACCACAACTTCTTCTGGCTTTTGGTAATACTCGTGCCTGTTTTAAACACAAGAGTATGAGATATTTTTGGTAATTCTGAACACTTAGTTGAGAATAGCATTGTTTTCTAGACTGAAAGTACCTGTACTTCGCTTTAACTGGAGCTGCCGGTGCAGGGGAAAGGTCAACTTCCGCTACGGGTGGTACTGTAGAACTTGAAGGCAAGGTGGGCGGCACCAGTTCAACCAAATCTTCCTCTTCTTCTAAACAAATAAATTAAATAGTTTCATAAATCAAGCTTAGGTGAATAACATATCAAAATGTTCAGACCACAGCAACCAATATAATAACTCAATAGCATGTAACCTGATCAAACAGACAACAACAAACCACTATTAACAATAATGTACCTGCAATTCGAAGATCGCATTCATCGATTAGCTTCTTAAATTTGGATTCACTCGGTGAGATGGAAGCACCCTTTTCAAGAGCTGTTTTAGCAGTTCGATATTCCTCAAGCTTCATACAGGCAGTTCTACAAATACAAAACACCAGAATATGAACTACCGAAGTAATAACTAGACAGAAATATACCATAATGCGTAAGCCATATAAGCAGTTAATACTGTGTCCAACTATCACTAAAACTACACATGATAAGAATGATACATAGGGGCAAAATTAGCAACACCATACCCCTTTCTTAGGTAAGCTTTGGTCATAGCAGGATCCAACTCAATTGCTTTGTTTGCATCTGCCACTGCTTCTGCTCATTAAAAAAAACTAGTCAGACCCAAGAATCTACTAGGACTACGACTCTATGCCGACCAAACAGCAGAAGACTGTAGATTCATAGTAATCAAATGATCAAAAGACTAACCAGAAGAACAATGACCAACTTAATCAATAGTCAGAAACAAGAAACCGAATATATGGGAAACACAGAAACCCAACCACGAGAATCAAAGACCAAGTTTATGTTCTGTAGTGACGAAACTTGGTTGATTACAGAACTAAGAAGTTACCAGTGAAGTTTTGGAGTTTGATATTGGCCTGAGCACGGTCGGCGAAGTAGTCAGGGCATTTGGGATCCAAGTCAATGGCTTTAGAGTACAAGTCAACAGCAACATCAAAGTCGTCGTCCACGAAAGCCTCTTTAGCCTTTGCTGCAAGTTCCTTCGCCATCGAATTGGGTTTCTGTGAAGCTGATTAGGATTGAGCGAGAAACAGAGAATATCAAAGAAGAATAGGAGAAGCAAGTAATCGCTAAGGTTCTTCAATGACTGAATGGAGCAAAGTATATAAAGAGATGGATGTTGTCTTTCTCTTTCTTCTAGATTGTTCCTTTTTGCGAGTTGAATTGGGGAAGTCGAAGAGTTTTTTTTTTTTTTTTTTTTTTTTTGGAAGACGTATATAGAAAGGAAATAAATAAAAAAAAAAAACATATTTTCTCCTTTTCTCTCAAAATGTTTAGAAAGTTTTTGAAACAATAAACAAATACTAAAAAAGTCCTTTTCTCTCAAAATGTTTTGAAAGTTTTTGAAACAATAAACAAATACTAAAAAAAGTAGTTTAATATCAAGTGAAATTTTATAAATTTAATAAATCCACCTAAAAGTTGTTATTTAAACAAGGGAAATTTTGATGGTTTCTAAGTTTTTAAAAAACCCACATAATATTATATAATTTTTAATGGTTTATATTTTCTTAAATATGTTCTTACGATGTTAAAGAAACCAATATGTAAGAGGAAGAGGTAACAAAGTTAGGTTGTAAGTAATTTTAGGGATTGTGAGAGATGATAAAACACTTTTTTTTTTTTTTTTTGGTCACGGAAAAGCTTTATTAAAGTTATGTAACGACTTCGGT
This sequence comes from Odontarrhena argentea, assembly GCA_900406245.1. NCBI lineage: Eukaryota > Viridiplantae > Streptophyta > Magnoliopsida > Brassicales > Brassicaceae > Odontarrhena > Odontarrhena argentea. The sequence continues at coordinate 333 of OVAF01000460.1, read as the reverse complement.
TACAAGGGCCAATTTGGCCAACGAATCAGCTCGGGTATTGAAATCCCGAGAGATGAACACAAATGAAAAAGCTTGGAAAAGCGAAATGAGTAAACGGATGTCGAGAAGGAGATTGGAAATCGAGTTATCCGAGCTCCTCTCATTGATAAGCGTAACCAGGACCTTAGCATCGGAGTAAAGCCGAAGTTCCTGGAAACCGAAGGCCAAAGCTTGCTGGATTGCCGCCATTGTTGCATACGCTTCAGCAGCTAGTGGTGAGATAACATTCTCCTTGACGATAAGGGTTGGATTGACACAACCTGATGGATAGGAGCTTTTGAAGCTCTGATACCA